>JAJPUD010021645.1:0-22749 GCA_023553655.1 Myrmecobius fasciatus | reverse complement strand
AAGAAAAAGAGATAAAAGGAATCAGAGTAGGTAGTGAAGAAACCAAATTATCACTCTTTGCAGATGACATGATGGTATACTTAGAGAACCCTAGAGACTCAACTAAAAAACTACTAGAAACAATTCACAACTTAGGAAAGTGGCAGAATACAGATGGGACTTATGAGGAAGTTAACTTCTTACACAGTAATAATCACCTCTATTTCGAACAGATGATCCTCCAGTCGCTGTTTGAATACATCTATTAACAAATAACTTATTAACTTAGGAGACAATCTTATATGTACAATTCTTATTTTCAGAAAATTTTTCATTGAAGGGTTTCTAAATCAACCCTTGTATAACTAACCCACTGGTCCAGCTTATAGTTTCTAATATAATCCACAAATTGTTGCTTCAATGACTGAACCTGCTATAAAATGTAGAGATAAATAGAAACATTGCCATAGGAGTTTGTGAGAAGTTGACCATATGAACTACCCATTAGCAAAACAGAGAACTAAGGATGATCGTGTTTCCAGCAAACATGAAGAGCATAAAGAATTTCACAACAAATTATTGATATTGCATGATTTGTGTTTCTTTGATCTTGTACACTAAAGCAGGGGCTCTTAACCTCAGGCCCATGGATTTATAGAAAGAGTTTAGGGAGTCCAGGAATTTGAAGGGGAAAACATTGTATCTTTATTAGAACTTAATTGGATTTCTTTGTAATCCCACATATTTAATTATGCATCTGAAAACATTCTTAGTTTTCCATATAGTTCACTAGACTGCCAAAGGGGCTTGTGGCACAAAAGGACTTAGAAATCCTGGAAATGAATGTATGTCTTCAGTACATCAGGGATAACAGGATGTTCTTAGGGAAAAAAATACAGGAGCTTTTAAAAACAAAACAAAGAAGAAAGGGATTAGTTGAAGCAGAAATAAATCAAGCTGTTTCAAATGATTGTAAGATGGAAGACTGATATATAAAAGAAGGAAAAAGTAAACATATGAAACTATATCAAAGGAATAAGTTATATTTGTTATTGCTGGTGTTTTTTTCTAAATAGTTTTCAGGAAGAAGTAGCTTCTTGTTCTCACAAAGAACAATGATGTGAGTCCTCAAATGCTATGAGGAAAAGGTTTGTCCCTTAAACGTCAGAAGAAGAGAAGATGATTAGTTATGTTCAGTGATTCTCTCTTGAGATGTAACTAAACTGCTGTTTGTCAAACTCATGGGAGCAATAAAAATAATGTCTTTCTAAGTTGGGTGTGAAGGCTTTGACAGAGAAACTTCTAAGATTTGCCTAACATGAAAACCACTTGACAATTCTGTTGATTTGTGTGGGAATATATTATAGCAATAGAAAGACTCTAGTCACAAAAATTGATTAAAGATAGGTTCCAATGCTATTTGATATGGCAATAAAGGCTTTTCCTTTGAGAAATAAGACTGGTGTCTAGATAATTCTTACTTATCAAACCTATTTTCCAATTTCATTTCAATTCTGTTTGCCTTAGTGTTTCATCTGTAAAATGAACTGGAGAAGAAAATGGCAAACTGCTCTAATGTCTCTGCCAAGAAACACCAAATGAGGTCAAATAGCATTGGAACCTATCAGTGTAAGGGGATCTTGCAAGATGGATATTGTATAGAGAAAGGAATGGAGGGGGATGTTTCTCTTTACTCATTTCCTCTCCAGGGAGATGTTTCTTTCTTAACCATTGGCCAAATGTTAAGAAAAACAAGGAATAGAAACATATAGCAGGACACAAGTTTCCCGGCATCCCTGAGACCCAAGCTATCTGCACTTGGGTATGTGATTAGTCATGTTTACCGCAACCCAAACCCCCTGGCATTTGCCCTGAAGGACAACAACAATTTTTCTCTTCCTCTGCCCCTAATACAAACAGAGGCCCATTCCAAAATGACTTGCTTAAGGTCATGCAGCTAATGTCTAAGATCATATTTAAACATGGGTCTTCCTGCCTCCAGGCCTGGCACTTGATCAGTTGTGCCATTTAACCACTCATTCCATAGCTAGAGTCTTTCTAATATTGATTTTGTGGTGGAAAATTCAACTGCAACAAAAATCTTTCTAATATATACATGTCCCTTCCTATTTATGATTATTTTAAAGACAGTTCTAGGAGGTGCATAATAAAAACATGGACTTTTTTATTATGTAATCTTCTTGATTGAAAGTTTCCTAAACACAATAATAATTCACTTTTATAGCACAGGAAATGCCTTAGGGATTAATCCTGATTAGATCCTTAAATTTTCAGATTAAGAAACTAACAAGCTTTTATTTAATGCCTAAAACATACCAGGCACTGGACTAAGTTCTAGGAATACAAAGAAAGGGAGGGAAGAGTGGAAAGTAGCTCTTGGTATAATGGGGAGTGGGAGGAAAAATAATGGTTAGATAACACTTAAGTGATGAAAAAAAGATCCTTAGGTTAAAAAAAAAACCTACTTATTAGGCCATAATCATGCCCTTAGTCCTTCATATTTCTCACATATCTATGAATATAGCATTCTTCAGTGTAGCCATAAAGAAAAGCCTTAAACTTGTTGTTATAGGAGTATGCTATCCATAATACCAACAATAAATAGTTTTCAATATATCATCTGCAAAGGAAAGGAAGGGAGACCTGAATAAAATCAAATGGAGGAACATAAATAAACAATGTGCTAAGGCTGGGTACTAGTGAAGAAAGCTTTTATAGCTATTTGTTTGAGAAGTCCTGCCTCACTCATTCATGTCTCTGCTATGGATGAGTCATGTGATTATTCCCAACCCTTGGCAATGAAATCTTTATAGTCCCCTATTGGATCACATACAGTATTTATATTCTTTGTCTGAGTGTATTAATATACACTCCTTTTTCATGAAAAAAAGAAAAAATAAGGACTGTGATTTTTCCAACTTCAACCTCCCTTCACCAAGTTGATTTTTATGTGCCTTTACCAATTATACTACAGTGTGCAGTTAGCATGGCAAAGAGCCAGAAAGCATGTGATTGTCAACAGAGGTCAAAGAGACATAGAGCATGAAGTGGGGGAGAGCAAAACAGATACATTTTTCTTTTTTTAAAGGGACAAAGTGAGCTGGATGACATTTTCAGAGTAGTACACAGGGAAATAGAAACATAGCTTCCATTAGCTATAATGGGAGCTTGATTCCTAATGTCCTCCCACACCATACAGCAATCCTGAGATGCTCCAATATGTATGCTGGGATATTATATAAACAAAATATAAAATCATAAAGAAATGAAATATGTCATCCATCCTCTTACTTTCTTTTTTAAGATAACATATTAGCTTACCAGTATGTCATGAACTTAAGTGTTGGAAATGTCCCTGAAGAAAAGTTTATTGTAACAAACTGGAATTTGTTTTCTCCTGCTTTTAAAATTTGTTTTCAAAGTAAAAGCTGTACCAGTTCTCTCTGGAAAGAGAGGAAAACAGGTATAATTTATTTTTTTCTTTCGGGGTTTTCAAGTTATGTGAAAGATACCACTGATGCAGAGGAGAACAAAATAAAATTAGAACACACTGTAATTTAAACTTTCAGAAAAAAAAAAAACAAGAAAATATCAGGAAGGAAAACAAAGAATTACATGAATTTAGGAAAACCTGCATATTTTGTTAATCAAAAGAAATCTAATGACCAAACTAGCAATAGATTTTTTTGTTTATTTGTTTTTTTTCTCCCTTAATATATTGGTGACTATGAGATGATGTTCCATGAGCACAGGGATTATTGTGAAGAAATTAGTATTTTTTTCTCTTTCATAGCCATTTTTTGTATGTGCTTCTCCATTTCAAGTAAATATATAAATGTGGCAAATGTCCTATGATCTTTATCTGAATTCTTATTGATCTTGAATATTTTGATGCTCAACTCCCTAGGTACACTTCTAATGTCTGCGGAGTTGGGAAGGTGAAAATCTTTGCATCTCAAAAGCTCCTATTGATATACTTCCCTCTATTATTCCTCTTTAGTTACCAGTCCAAAATAACTTAGGAAATCAGATATAAATAGCTAATATAGATTGATATTTGCTAAGGGACAATAGTAAGAAGAGTTGGTACATAACAGGAACTACTATCATATACATTCCTCAACCAAGTCTATGGCATAATCTTCCAACAGTATGTGCAAAGTCCAGGAGAAATTGGGCAAAAGCATCAAATATGGCAATTTACAGATCATGGTTGTTTGAAATCTTTTCTTCTTTATGGGATGCTCAAGAAGTCTCTTTTGACATGGAATAGCATGTTTTCTAGATTTCTTTATGTATATACATATATATATATATATATGTGTGTGTGTGTGTGTGTGTGTGTGTTCATTTTCTCCTTGGCTCCCAATATAATTTGTGCTTTTATATGAAACTTCTGAAACTCAAAATGTCTTCTTCCAGCAAAACATGTGGAAAAAGGAAGGAGACTTGGGCTTAGGCCAATAATGAGGTCTTTTCTTCTCTTCTTATATGATTTCTATTCAGGGATATTACTAGAACATTGTATTTATTTCAGTTTCAGTAATGAATCTATTTTTCCCTAACTTGATATTTTATCAATGTTCCATAGTGTGTCCAAGCTTCTTAAACTTATCCAGACATAATTTTCATAAAACTGAGATTTTGAAGTTCCTTTTAAACTTTACTCTAAAATCTAAGCTTGATTGAATGAATCCAAAGCATATTTAAGAATGGATAATTTCTTAACCTACTTAAGACCTCAGGGAATCTTATCACTTACTTATTTGTGGAATGCTTGCTCCTGGGAGAAAAAAAAAGTCATGGCCTATCTAGGCAGTATATTAAAAAAGAGAGGAATCATCTTGCCAGAAAAGATGCATATAGTCAAAATTATGTTGTTTTTTTCCAGGATAGCTGGGAGAATCAGACTGCAAGAAAAACTAAGTGCTACAGAATTGATATGCTTAAATTGGGGTACTGGAGAAGACTTTTGAGAGTCCCTTGAACAGTAAGGGCATCAAATCAGTCAATACTTAATTTTAGCTGCTCACTGGAAAGTCAAGTAATGAAACTAAAACTTAAATACTTTGGCCATATAATGAAAAGAGAGGACTCACTGGAAAAGACTCTGATGTCATGAAAGATTAAAAGCTAAAAGAAAATGGTAATGGTAGAAGATGAGATGTATAGATATCATAGAAACAATAAATGTGAACTTGAACAAACTTTGAGATATAGAAAGAAAGACAGAAAGAAAGAAGTGCTATGGTTTATGGGGTCAATAGAAGTTGAGTATGACTAACTGAACAACAAAAATACTGTCAATTGGTATCAATATTTGAAAAGATGAAGTTATAGATCCACAGTGATGGTCATAATCTGAACCATCTACAATTCTCTGACAGATTCCTTATGCAGCAAATCTAAAGATAGTAAAATTAGAGACTGTGAAAACAAGTTTTCTTGGAGGAAGCTAACTGGTTACACATTTAGAATTTGGAATTACAAGCTTGCTTTTCAAAGCATGTCGTACTAAACAGTGCTAACCAACCTTGCAATAAAGGTGCCATGAGCTATCTACATAGTTATTAGCTTGATGAATGATGATGATCACTGAGTACAATATTTTGGATGAAACACAGCAATTATTTAAATACTTGTCTAGTCCAATTTTTCTACTTTATGATGTGGACTAACTCAATATCTTTTTGTTTAGCCAGAGACCAAGCACTGCTATACTGGAACACTGCCACTACCCCCAAAATAAATAATGTATTACATATCATAATGACATAGTACCCCACAAACTGAAATCCTATTGGATACATAGAAAGCTTTAAATAAGTGATCTAGGACTGTAATAAAAAGATAAAAAAACAGGCCAAGTGAAGGTATTATAATATAATTTTGAATTGTCAGTTTTACCAATGATTTGACTAGTCAGTATAATTAAATAACTTTAAGTAGGTCAAAAATGATGTAGTCGTAAAACTACAAACTAACTTTATTTCAATTTCTTTACTAGGGTATATTCAAAATAAAGATATTTATTTAAGTTACATAGAACCTAACAACTCATGTAAAATATAGCTCAAATGTAAAAGCTCTTAGAATACCAAGATAAAACTTAAACCTTGTTCAAAATAAGAGTTGTTGGCTTTAATGCTGATTCTGATCTACATTTAATGTAAATTATCCAATAGATTCTATTTATTATTGGCAAATGAATACTTTTTCTTTTAAATTTAGTCTCAGTTGACTGAAAGAAGACAATAAGAAAAATATACCACCTTCTTCATCTCTCCAAAGTTTAATTCTCAAAAGCTATATTTGGAGGAATGATTAATTCCTCCTACAAACTATATTAATGGTTTAAGTAGCTGAAACCAGCTGCATAGTGATGTCTTGAGTAGTAGGTGAATGGATCAACCAACTACATTTTCTAAAATTAGTGATTATTGAGGGAAATTAAAAATATGGCACATGTATATTTTTTATAGAAATAGAAGATTCTCAAAATAACATCAAGGATACTGACAAAACACTATTAAATGTCATTTCAAATGTATTTGAAAGAGTAATAAAATCAGAGCAAGAATTAAACAAATAGAGACATCTGAGTATAAACAAAGAAAATTATTCCATATCATTAATAATAACCTAAAGAATGCTTTAAGGTTTATAAAGTGTAATCTTTACATGTATTACCTCATGTGAGTTTCAAAATATATGTTGTTACTTCCAGTATTTGTAAAAAAAACAACAACAACAACAACAAAACAGCAACAGTATCAGCAAACTGTTTAACAAATGAAAAACCAGAAAGTCTGAGAAGTTGTAACTTTTCTATGCTTATGAAGGTAAATGGTATCAGAGATGTGGTTTGAACTCAGTCTCTGCAAGTCTTCCATTCTCTCCTTTGTAGAGTTTAATTAACAGGACTTATTATAATATTAGTTTTCTTTCAGGTATACAAATAAAATGGCCCTTTATTTTTCTGAAGTGATTTCTTGGGGTGAAAAAAACTATCCAAATTAATTTTCAGCGCTATAGGGGTTTCAAAACAGCTTTGGTTTCTTGTCCAGACTTTGCCTCTTTGGCCCTACCTGTCTTCCAGTAATGAAAATGATCAAAATATTTTAATCTCCTACATTCTTTGATTTCTTTAATCTAGTACCATATTTAAGAAAAGGTGTCAATATCGTAGCACTTTTCACAGGTTAAAAACTAGCTCCATGCTAAACTTTCACCAATTTTTTTTAAAAAATAAAGACATTTTTTCTGTTCTTATTAAGGGCATTATTAAAGCATTGTTTATTTTTTTAAGCTTTTTATTTTCAAAACATATGCACGGATAGTTTTTCAACATTGACCCTTGCATAGCTTTGTGTTTCAGATTTTCCCATTCTTCTCCCTACTCCCTCCCCTAGAGGGCAAACAATTCAATATATGTTATGCATGTCGCATTTATCAGAACTGATCCTTATATATTGATGTTGCTTCATACATGTGTATGGGTGCATGTACATATGGATATGTGTGTATATATATGTATTCACAGACATATGCTGAAACACATATCCATCTAAAAAATACAATTGTGGGGGCAGCTAGGTGGCACAGTGGTTAGAGCACCAGCCCTGAGGTCAGGAGGACCTGAATTCAAATCTGGTCTCAGACACGTAACATTCCCTAGCTGTGTGACCCTGAGCAAGTCACTTAACCCCAATTGCCTCAGCAAAAAGCAAAAAATAAATAAAAAAATACAAAATACAACTGTGAATACATGCTTCTATGCTGTATGCTTGATGGAAGACATGAAGTCTGTATTCCTGAAAGACTTTTGAGGTTACAACACTGAATCAAGTTGCAAGAGGGGAAGAGACAGGAATAGATGGGAATGGAAATAGGAAGGGGAAGGTAGAAAACAAGTGTGAAGGAATAGTCAAGAAATAACGGGAGGAAAGTAAGATGTGAAATTTGAATGTATGACAACAGTCCCAGAACTATAGCCATATGGCAAACTGACCTCTACAACATGATCCTTGACTTCTAGCATTTGTAATCTCAGAGATTGGTAAAAGACTTGAAATTATTCTCTTTAGTTGAATTGGAATTTTTTCTTGCTCCTTTAAGTCAGTTAACTGGAATTTATTTAATGCATTCATTGTGCCAGGAATTATGATAAGGGCTAGGTATATAAAGAAAGGAGGGGAAAGGGGAAGCTCTATTCTCAAGAAGCTCACAGTTTAATGAGGGAGATACCATGTAAACAACTACTTACAATCAAAATGTACACACGATAAATGGGGAGTAGTATCAGAAAATGAATAAAGATTAATGATTAAGGAGGATTGGTAAAGTCTTTTTGTAGAAGGTGAGGCCAAGCTGAGCCTAGGGAAGATAGATGGTGATGAAGAAGGAACATTTAAGGCATGGGAGGGGTAGCCAATTAAAATTCTCAGAAATGGAATATCTTTTCTGAGGAAGAGGAAGGAGACCAGTGTTCTTGGATCTCAGAGTATATGATGGGAAGCAAAATCAAAAAACAGTGGAATGGTAGGAAGGAGCAAAGACATGAAGACATTTAAAAGCCAGTGGATTTTATATTTGATACTATAGGCAATAGTGAGTCACTAGGAGTTGAATTGAAGAAAGGGGATATGACATGATCAGATATGGATTTTATAAAGAATAATTCGACATGAGTATAGGATGGATTGCAGTGGGAAAAGATTGGAGGCAGAGAAATAAAGCATCAGGCTATTGTAATATCCTAGGCACTTGCATATTATTGGATTTGGGTCAGCTTGATTGATATGCTATAGTAGTTAAATAGGTGGGCCTGGAATAAGGAAGAACTGCTTTCAAATCCAGCCTCAGATCCTTACTAGATATGTGATCCTACTTAAGTCATTTAACTGCTATCTACCTCAGTCTCATCATCTTTAAATGAGGATTAAAAAAACAAAACAAAACAAAACAAAAAAACAGCACTCACCCCAGACATATCATGATGATTAAATGAGATAATAATTATAAAGTGCTTAACACTGTGTCTGGCACATAATAATTTCTATATAAATGTTAAACATTATTGTTATTATTTGATTGGTTGGTTGTGGTTGCTTTTGCTGTTGACATAGGGAATAAAAAAGTTAAAGAAGATTCCTAGGTTGTAGCTTTGGAGGCTGGGAGGATAGTCAAATCCTCATTAATCCTAGAAAAATTGTTAAGAAGGGAAGGATAATGAGTTTTTTCTGGACACATGATAGGTAAAAAATCTGTGAGTCATCCAGTTTCAGATGTCTAAAAGGTTGTTGAAGTTATGAGATAAGATATCAGTAAAGAAGAAAAGGGACTGGATGAGTAGATCTGAGAGTCATCTACATAGAGAGGATAATTCAAAGCAGGAGCTGATGAGATTAGCAAATAAAAATAGTATACAGGGAGAAGAGAAACAAGCCACAGATAGAACCCTGTGAGACACCCATAGTTATTTCCTGAATAAGGAGCCCATTTATATAAATTATTCTTCCTCTTCATTTATATAATTCTGTATAATTCCCTGATGTCTGTTTACTATTTTCTTGGACAAATATTTTAGACTGTTTTATGTGTAAAGAATGTTTGGCTGCAGATAACTAATCCATCTGACAATAAACTATCTGTTAACCTCACTTTTAAAGCAACTAAAGAAAGTTGTTTTTGACTGTCTGACATAGCAATATAACTATATCCATAAATATCTAAATTACAAAATATAGGTATAATTTTAGCCCAGTATCCCTCTGAAATAGGAGATCAAGAAAATGATTGTCTAGTATGGACTTTTCTCCTTTCAGCTCCTGGGTCCCTAATTAGGCAAGTGACTGGCAGTACAAGGAAGGCATTCCTCTTATTTTTTATAAGAGTAGAAACTGCATTTTCCCAAGAGAGAGAATTGGCCAGATCCCTGACAACTACAAGTATAGATACTTTGGCTTAATAAATGTGTATATCCAATGCTCAGCATTGTACTTGGCACTTACTAGGTGACTGGCAAATCTTGAATTTGATTGCTTGATTAAAGGTTTCTCCCTAAATAGCATTTAAGCTCCGCTAGGGTGGGGCTATTTCATTTTCATCACTATATCTCTTATACCAACAACTTAGGAAGTGCTTCATATAAGATTATGTAATTTTAAAATTTGTAAATCTTTTTATAAATATTATTCCATTTGATTCTAACAACAATTCAATAAGGTAGGTAATATTATAATTTATATTGGAAGGGTTTGCATAGAAGCATACCTCCTGCACCATTCATGCAGAAGATGGGCAACTCTTGGAGTATGCATGGAATGGATTGGAATTCCGAACTTGCACAAATCTAGTGACATATGCCATTTAGTAGAGAAGTATTTTTACTTTAAAGTGATAAAGCAATCCTAAACATAATCTCATTCCTATAAATTTATTTCTAAAAGGATTCTTTTTCTCAATAAGTATTTATTGTATGTCTATTAAATACACAAAATTGTTCATGTTGCATGGAAGGCAAGATAGGAAATAGGATAGGCACCATGTCCTACTTTCAAGAAGCTCTAATTTCATATGGCAGAAAAACTAGCTTTTATAAAATGCAGAAGGCAGATAAGCAATAGATGATTATGTGATGCAATGAGCAGTACAGACGTTAAACAAAATTATAGCCAGACTATTGTAAATTGAAATGATGAAGAAGGATTCATGACAATGGAATGAAATTGAAATTTTAGAATAGGTCATATTTAGACAGACAGAGGAAAGGGAAAGGGTTTTGTAGTAAGGGAATGAAATCATGATCATGTAAAGAATAACAGACTTTGAGTAAAAGCATGCCAGGGGATTTGGGCTCAATTCTGGGATCTACTGCTTATCATTTGGAAATGTTTGGGTAAATTATTTCATTCTTATGGCCCCTACTTTCCTTATCTGTAAAAATGAGACTTGCACTCAAATATTTCTAAGTAAAGCAAGATTTACTATTTTACTATTTACTTAACTATGGGTGGTTTTGATATAGTATAAGCCAAGTACAGAACCAGAAAAGACCATAACATTTTTGGAGTACCATGATCATACTGGGATGGCTGAAAATAAAAAAAAAAAAGTGGAAAAATAATCTATTGGTGGCTAACAATTTCCTAATCTTTCTCTCCCTCCCTCACTTATTGATAGATAATCAAATACTATATACATAGTACATCAATTTAAGCTTGAGAAACAAATGGGTGATTCTGTTTTCTTCTATACCTTAGCGAGAATAACAAACTCAGAACATGCAGTACTCTAGAGAAATGGGGGCAGAGGGAGATGATTCATCAGAACTTTGCTTTTATGGTCATTTTTAATGCTATAACTATGATCTACTCTTGATGGATGGATTTAATCTAGCAGAAAACTATGATTAATAGCAAGTGAAACCATTAGGAAAAACAAGGGATTTTTTTCACCCTCTGACCTCTTCTATAGGGTTATTTCCCTACTGGTTTCAACCTTCTGCCATTCTATTGGTTCTACTTACATTTCATCATTCATCCTAATTATCTGCAGTCATTTCTTAAAAGAGTTAGACAGCCTCTTCTTTAAATCAATTAACTCCTAGGTAAAGCTTAGACAATTCATCTTCTGCCTTTATTCAATCCCAATATATGTTTTATTACCTAATTTAGCTGTGTAGATGAAGGATAGTGAAGGGGATAGATAAAATGGGACAAGTAAGCAGAGTGAAAATGGTATACTCAGGAACTGTGATAACAACTAGTATTATTCTAATATTTATATAGCCCAAGGATTGCCTTTTTTTTAAATTTTGTATTTGCCTCCCCAGTGGTTAGCACAATATCTTATACACAGAAACTGCTTAATAATGTTTGTTGATTAACTGGGATTAAGGACTGGGAAAGACTTCTTGAAGAAGGTAGGACATTAGTGACAAAAATTATAGCTTATGTTCTCCTGAAACCTTCATTGCATTTCGGCCTCATCCAAAATGCAAAAAATCTTATTTGTAACTAATAAATTTGGTGCTCAGAGCAACAGGTACAAGATGTAAAATCAACTTTGTAACTTAAGATAGTGAAATAATACAGGAGGTAATAAAGTCAAATTGTGGTGAGTAGAAAGAGGGAATTTATTTTTATAATGGTTTTGTCATGCTGTGTTAAATTTTTGTCCCAGTTGAATTTTGATTATCTGGGACAAAAAGTACTGTTTTATCATATCTCATCTCTGTACATGAGAATATGGTTGTCCTAGATGTTTTCTTTTCTCATTAGTCATTGTTTTATTTTGATTCTGAGCTACCCTAGAGTTTGAAAAATTATTGATTTATATATATCTAACTAATGAAAACTGATAGATCACATTCATATTGTTGTTGTTAACCATTGTCTACTGAAACCACAAGTGCAAATTTTATTGGGAAAGACTCCTTTCCAAAGTTGAAGAAACATTTTTATTAGGCTATAATAAGAATGTTATAAAGTGTTTTTAAGATTCATAAATCACCTTGCAGATATTAATTAATTTGAACTTCACAACAAATGTGTTATATTGTACCATTTTTGGTTTCTCAAGGAATCAACATTTAGTTTTCTTTATAGTTTCTTTGTATTCCAATTTATTTTCTCTTCTAATTTTCAGGATTTACTTTTTTGTGCTTCTTTTGAGATTTGTTAGATTTATAACTGTTAATGCAGGTCAGTATATTAATCCTATTTCTAATTTATATTTTAAAATATTTATGTAATTGTGTATACACCTTAAAAATACACACATTTATCCTTTGTACACTGCTTTGGTTGAATCTCACTGATCTTAGTGTATTGTCATTATTGTTGAATTTCACAGGATTAGAAATTACTTTTGTGACCCACTGTAATTTAAAATTTCATTATTAATTTTAGAGCTATATCATTTATTTCTACTGTCCAAATTAATTACTAATTTTATTGTTTTGTTGTCTTTAAAATATTGCTTTAAAATGTCTTTTTCATTTATTTACAATTTCTCTGTGACCTTATAAATGGTCAGATTTTACAAAAGCATGAACTACCATGAGAAATGGGTCTTATTTAGTGGTTCCTTGCACAAAATGGCATGATTCTTATAGCACCAATTTCTCTACAAATTTGTTCAGTTGTATGATTTGCATTTTGTTTATCTTACTGCAAGATTTCTCCAATTGTGAAAGATGAATATTAAAATTTAATATAAATAGATATGTGTGTATTTATATACACAAATATAAATACATATGTATATGCATACACACGTATATGTTTTCAGATAATTTTCCTTTTTTAATTTTTATATTGTGTGTTTAGCATATATGTTCAATATTGATATTGATTTATTGTCAATGGTTTATTTCATAGCAATAAATGGCAATATAAAGTCCATCACAAATCTCTATATTCTGGTTTTCTTTTGGTTTTTCTTTTTTTTTTGAGAGCATTACTGAAAGTATTCTATTTTTTTTTGCCTGATATAAGAATAAATTTTGTCCCAGACTCATTCTTTATTCTATATATCTGATAATTGGAAGTTTATTTTGTCATAAGCACATTTTATGGTTTAGATTTATCATTCAATATGAACTACAATCTTATTGAATTGCTTAATAATTTACTTTTAAAATTAAAAGGTTAATATTTTCTCCCATTTATGCCTCTAGTGTTGTTTCCTTTTTAAATTAGGATTTGTTAAATTCTCTTTCCTCTTAAATCAGTATTATTTTACGGTGAATTTTTTGTCAACTGTTTTCTTACCAGTTCTTCCCTTATCATCAAGTATACTATCTTCATCCCATTTTCCAGGCTTTTCCTTAGTTTTTAATTGACACTTAAAGTATTGATTACTGAATATTTTATTTTTTTACTATTTTTCTACATGTCATTTTCATGTTGAGTTTATCAGTGAAGTTAAAATCCATCCTTTTCATCTCCTTTTTCTTTTTTTTTCTTTGCTAGCTTAATTTTCCTTTTTTCTATGAATTTGGATATTTTAAAGTTTTATTGATATTTCTTCTTTTTATATTATAAATGTTTACAGACCACTTTGATGTAAAGAGAATACTCTTATGACTGAGCAAAATAGTTAACTAAATCCAATTATACAGTGATCTGAAAGAAAAAAGCAATATTTGACACTTCTATTTATTTTCTTTATTTTCACAAAATGGCAAATTTATTTTTTCCATCTAAGCCCTTCTTCACTAAAAAAATAAATCAATAGCAAATGCAAATATGTATATCCAAATGTATAAATACTTATATAATAATACATGCATATGTATATGCACACATATAAAAATGTATGTATACAGCAGTGAGTGTATAATATACATATATGTGTATCTATCTTTAACTATATCTTTACATAGACAAATGGATATCTACAGACATTTATATAGTTATATATGTATACTTCTCTAAATATGTATGTACAAGAGTGTGTATGAAAACATATCTATATCTATATCTATATCTATCTATCTATCTATCTATATATCTATCTATCTATCTATCTATATATATATATATATCTTGTTAGACAACCTAAATTTAAATTTATCAATAAGCAGTAATGGACAGAATGTTTGCCTCATCATGATGGTCAATCATTGTACCAATCTTAATTTTTCAGCTTTCAAAATGGTTTCTTTTTATAGTGTTTTTGTTACATTGATAGTTCTCTTAGTTCTGCTTACTTTATTCTTAATCAGGTTGTAGATGTCTTTCCATAGTTTTTTGAAATTATTTACTTATTTCTTAAACTATCATATTTACATATCAAAAATTATTCAGCCATTCCCAATGGATGGACATTTACTTAGTTCACAATATGGGGGTTCCATGAAACAAGTTGGTATAAATATTTTTGTACATATAGTACCTTTTCCTTGTTCTTTGGCCTTTTTTGCATAGAAAGAGATTTAGGGATAATATAACTGCATCAAAACACATGTTTCTTGTCAAAAATTTCTATCATCATTTAATGTATCTTGGAAATGAATTCTTTATCAGAGAAACTTGCTATCAAAAAATTAATTCCACAAAATTGTTTTCCTTTATATTTTGTTTGTGCAAAAAGATGGATTTTGTGTAATCCAAATTATCTTTTTTTCCTCTTTATTTTTTACTACTCCTGATTTGATTACAAACATTTTTCTTATCCACAGATCTGATAGGTAATTTTTTCTACATTTCCTTAATCTGCTTATAATGTGATCTTTTGTATGTGTCCCATACCGATTTGTAGCCTTTCTTTGTATAAAGTATAAGATATTATTTGAAAGCTAATTTGCTCCTTAGTACTATACAATTGATCCAGCAGCTCTGTGTGTTTTTCCCCCTTCAAATATTGAGTCTTTGTGTTTATCAAATGCTAGGATATTAATAAATGTATTTTTCTATGTTGTGTATATAATTTGTTCCAACATTAGATTTATTTATTTTTAACCAGTAGCAAATTGTTTTATAATTTATACTTTGTTGTATAGTTTGAGATCTGGTCCTGCCAAGTACACTTAAATCCCATTTCTTTTTATTATTTCTCTCTGAATTATTGAACACTTTTCTTCTATATAAATAATGTTTTTTTTTAGTTCGATAGAGTATCTTTTGTTGATTTGGCATTGAATATAGCATTGAAGAAGTTAAATAATACAGGTGATGTTGTTTTAATCATATTAAACAGATCTACCAATGACCAATTATGTATTTATATCTATACTTTCATAAATACTTATTTTTAGTTGTATCCCAATAGTTCTTGTGAGTATCATGGAAAGTAAATTCCCAAGTGTTTTATATATTGTATAATAAATTGAAATACAATTTTCCTTATTCCTCTTTCTAATGTGATTTATTGATATTATATTAAAATGTTGATGTTTTATGGGTTTATTTTATATACTTCAAGTTTTCAAGTTTCTTTCAAGTGATTTTACTTTACTTTTTAGGGTTCTTTAAAGATATTAACATAACAGGGGGGAAAGTGATCATTTTCTTTCTTCTTTATTTAGGTTTATTATTAATATAGTCAACATTTCTAATACTATGTTAAATAAAATGGTGATAACAAACATTCTTATTTCATATAAATCATGGTAACTCTTTAGTTTAGTATTTACTGCTTTCCTTTTCAAAATATTTATTGTTTTACTTTTCAAAGAAAGTTCTATTTAATTCTATAATTCCTTGTGTTTTAACATAAAAAGTTGGGACATTTGGTCAAAATAATTTACTTCATATATTGCTTTACCATGTACTATGGCTAATTAAGTTTATCATTTTCCTACCTCTATGATCCTTTGTGACATTAATACTCTAAAACAACTTCTTTCTTTTCCATTGGAGCATAAGTGGATTTTTTTTTTCTGAAAGCACAATACTTAGAAGTAGTCTGAGTGCCCCTATGAACCAGCTCTCTGCAGAATAGATCACTGTAATACTCCACCTCCCCCTAAAGAACACCATCTAATAAGACACCAACTGCTAATTTAACAAAGATTTCTTTTTATCAGTATCTTTTTTGTCACCTCTTCCTTATTCTTCTTGCTAAGATACTAGAAATTATTGCCATTCTTTATTAGGTTACAACACATAGTCCCCTTTTTCCTTCAGTTACTGTTTCCCATTTAATACATCCTCCAACTCTGTAATCTAGGCATACAATATACATTGCTTCCTTTTCAAGGAGAAAGATGATTCTGGATTTTAGTCCATGGTGTTTTTGACCCTTAATTCTATTTCTTTAAATTCTAGTTTGTCTCTTAAGATCCCACTATTTTTTCCTCCTGGAGGGTGTCTTTCACTTTCTAATTATTACTCTAAAGATGGGATAAGTAATGTGATCTTTTAGATTTTTTTTGGCATTCATCTATCTTAAATTTAATATCTTTTCTGTTTAATTATGTTCTAAATCAATATTCTTGTTCTTTGGGACTCTGCTTGCTTTTAGCCTTTTAAAAATTATAACATACTTGTTTCCTTCTGAGACCTTCTCCATTTGATTTAGAGTTCAAAGCTGTTTCAGCCTCCTCCCAACTCGGGAACTTTCCTTTCTCTGGCAATATTTGCCCTAAATATGGGGAGACAGGACTATCCCCTAATGGATTCTAGTCATCATTTCTTCAGATCTGGTACACCCAAATATGCTGAACTTGCCCCATATCTCTATTCTTTAGTTCAGTGATGGATAAGTAGCATCAGTTTTTACAGGGTTGGAAGGGAGAGAATAGCTATGCCAACGTACCAAAACATGCCATCCACTCCTCCTGTACTTTCTGAATACCTCAGATGTCTAGGCAAAGTGGATGTCTAAATATCTATGAATAGGAAGCTTAAAGAAGAACAGAAGTGGGGTATAATGGAGGAGACTCTAATAGAAAGGAAAACCCTAAGCACTATTTAAAGACTTGGCTAGAGCTTGGATGCTGGTTGGGGAATAATGTTGTCTTAAAATTTGACCTTTTCTAATATTAATTTATAAGGCTTTATCTCATCAGACTTATTATTTTCTTGTTTATTATTATTTATATATCTAATACACTGTGTATATAATTTTATTTTTTATTAATATTTATATATCCTGTGGGAATGGATGAAATTGCTCTGCCTTGAACAATTCTTTTTGTTTAAGAATTAGTAGAATCAGAATTGACTCAAATTTATAAGAATTCAAGCCATTCTCCAATTAATAAGAGGTCAAAAATATGAATAAACAATTTTCAGATGAAGAAATTAAAACCATTCAATCATAATCATAAGAAAAAAGTGTTTAAATCCATTATTCATCAGAGAAATGCAAATTAAGACATATCTGAGGAACCACTAGACACCTCTCAGATTGATTAAGATGACAGAAAAAGATGATGAACATTAGTGGGGATGTGAGAAAACTGGGACACTAATATTAGTGGAGTTGTGAACTGATTCAACCATTCTGGAGTGCAATTTGGAACTATGCCCAAAGGGCTACCAAACTGTGCATATCCTTTAATTGAGCAGTGTCTCTACTGAGCCTGTATCCCAAAAAGATCATAAGAAGGGAAAAGGTCCCACATGTGCAAAAATGTTTGTAGCAAACCTTTTTGTAGTGACAAGAAACTGGAAACTGAGTGGATGTTCATCAGTTGGAGAATGGCTGAATAAGTTATGGTATATGAATTAATGGAATAGTATTGTTTTATAAGAAATACAGCAAAATGGTTTCAGAGAAGCCTGGAGAGACTTACATGAACTGATGCTGAGTGAAATGAGCAGAACCAGGAGATCATAGTACACAGTAACAAGAAGATTATACAGTGATCATTTCTGATGGATTTGGCTCTTCTCAACAGCTAGGATTTTCAGGTCATTTCCAATGGTGTAGAGAGCCATCTACACCTAGAGAGAGGACTGGGGACTAAATGTGGATCACAAAATAGTATTTCCATTTTTTTGTTGTGCTCATATATTTAGTTTTCTTTCTTATTTTTCCCCATTTTGAACTGATTTTTCTTGTGCAGCATGACATTTGTGGAAATATGTATAGAAGAAATGAACATTTTATTTTTTTTTAACAAATATTGTATTACCTGCCATCTAGAGCAAGGGGCAGGGGAAGGAAGACAGAAAAACACTTGGAACATCAGGTTTTGCAAAAGTGAATGTTGAAAACTATCTATGCATATGTTTTGAAGATAAAAAGCTTTAATAAAAATATAAAAAATAAATAAATAAAGCATTAGTGGAAACATAAGAAAACATCTAGCCCTAATCCTTGTCATGTTTAGAAGTTGTTGTTGTTGTTGTTGTTTTTGCCTCAAACTACTCAAATTGTCATAAATTTGGCACTGATGTTTCAATGAATTTGGGGAAAGGCAAGGAAGAAAAAAATGCCTGTAGGCATCAGGCATCAGGGAAATGGAATGTGGCTAATTGAATATGAGATTGTATGTATAGAATATAGTATAATGTACTATACAAAAGGTCATATGTTCATTCTTTATTGCTGCTGGTCAGACTGTTAGCTCAATGAAAGACATGATCAAATCTAAGTTGCTTCTATATTAGTCAACTGTGGAAGGCTGAGAAGATGAAGAAAGAGAGAACTTGAGCAAGGAAACCCCTGTGTTCACTGGGAAAGGATACTTTATATGTAGGAACACAAGGAGAGCAACACCTGCCCCATACTAACAAGTAGCACAAAAGCTGGAGGACTCCTTTCCATTGTTTATTATGCCTTTCATTAACCTGGTCACTTTAGTTTTCTGACAATATTAGTTATATTACATTGTCCTTGCCAAGAAGATATGACAGAATTATAACATTGGTTCAAATAGGACTCTGGAAAATACAGGCAATCATCACTTCCTGGATATTACTTGTAACTCCCTACTCTAGGTTAGTAGCGTCAATAATCAATTTGGCACTGCATTATCTTAGTATTCCTTTCCCTAAAAATAAAAGAAACAATTTGGAAAACCTATTTGTCTGCTTCTATTTGGGGAAACTAAATCTTCTGCAAGAATGACATTGCCTTGATGAAACCACTGATCATATACAATAAACATTGACTCTTGAAGCAGTGGTCTGAGATATCTCATTCCACAAACTTTTATTGTGACCCACTTTCTCAATGTTCACATTATTTACTCCCTACAACTTTTGACACTGATGGCACAATGCTCAGATGCTTTTTTTATTCCAGATTAAGCAGAATGCACTGATAGACCTCTCACAGCAAGAGGAGAACAGCGATCTATGTACAGAAATTCAGGGATCCAAAGGAATGATTGACACCTCCTTTCTATCGTTGATAGTGTTACAGTCTTACAAAAACCTCAAACTAATTTGAACTTTCTTCTTCAATTAACTGGCAGTTATTTTCTCTCCCAGTACACAGCATACTTATTACAAGATAATTTGAACAACCCTGATACTATTTGCCAGGGGCAGAATGGACAAAAGAATGTACCCATCTCTCCTTAAACTCGAGTCTTTCCATTGTGTGTGTATATGTACATAAACATATGTTAGACAAAAGTAATTCAAACACACATACACACACACACATACCCATTCCATAGATTCTTGATGAATCCTGGTGTTTGGTGGTTGAATCAAACATGCAAACTATTACAATCATTTCCTCTTTCCAACTTCTCAGCTAAGAATATTAACTTTCAAAACATTATTATCATTCTCCCAAAATCTCCTCCTTCTTTCTCTTTACCTCACAAATCTCAGGTGCTCTTCCTTATTTCCTCATTCCCCTTGTCTTACAAGAAGGGGTGGTCCTTCTCCTTTTTAAAGCAGATCTCTCTAAATACAAAAGTCACTCAGTTCCAGAGTACTCTGTCTTTCATTCCATGTCCTCTTGGTTTCTCTCCCTGACTACTGGCTATCTCCCTGCTTCTCATAAACAAGCCCATGTCTGCATCATGCTCCAAAAAGCACCATCCCTGCTATCATATCTCCTTTCTTTTATGTCTAATTTTTTTTTTGGAAAACCTTTTGACAATTGAGGTTTTTAGGGTCTTTGCTCAAACTCAACTTAACTTTCTGCACTCTGACTTCTGATACAATCATTGAACTTTAAGTGATCACTACAAAGATAAAAATTATCTCTTAATTGGTAAATATAATGGTCTTTTCTCAATGCTCATATTATTTACTCTCTATAGCTTTTGGTACTTAAGATTACCCTCATTCCCTTCTTTATATTTCCAAGATGTTACTATATCCTAGGTCTCTTGAGATCATCCTGACCATTTCTTTTACGTACTCTTTATTGGATCTTCATCCACATCAGGTCCTCTATTTGTAAGTGTCCTCCAAGTATCTTCCTGGGGCTTCTTCTCTTGTTCTATACTTTTTTTTTTCATTGATTAAATTTTCATCTCTAATCAGATAATACTTAGATCTATATATCTAGGACATCTTAATTCCAAATCTCCTATCTCTTCACATTTCCAATGGCCAATATTTAACATCTCCAAATGGACATCTTTAATGCAATATATGCACAATTTAAACTTCTCAATCACCTCGTTAAAGAGATCCCACAAGGACAATTCCAAGAAACATTATTGCAAAACTTTGAAAGCTGTCAGAATAAAACAATCTAAGTATTGAGAAGCAACAGTAAGGATTACCCAGGATCTGGTAGCTTCTACAATAAAGAATTGGAGGGCCTGGAATACCATATTCTGAAAGGCAAAAGGACATGGATTTACAAACAAGAATCAACTACCCAAAGAGCCGCATCTTTCTTTCAGGAGAGGATATGGATCTTCAATGAAGTAAAGGGCTTTCAAAAATTTTCTATTGAAAAGACAGAATTAAACAGAAATTTTGATCTTCAAACACAGGATTAAAAAAAAACAGAAAGATAAACATGAAAAAAATATTTAAAGATTAAAGTGTTTGCATTTTCTAGATGGGAAATGATACTTGTAATTCTTGTGAAATGTGTCTTTTAGTGGAGGGGGCATACATGAACAGAAGGGATGGGTATAAATTGACTCTGATGTGATGAAACAAAAGAAAAAGACATTAAGATATGGAAAATGGATTATACTGGGGGAAGAGGAAAGGGGAGGTAAAATAGGATAAATTGGATCATATTAAACAGTGCAAAAGACCTATTTTAATAGAGAGAAAGAAGGGAAGGAGGAAGAGTATACTCAGAAGTTTAATCTCACCAGTTTTGCCTCCAAGAGAGAATAATATCTTCACTCACTTGGATATAGAAATTTTTCTTATTCTATAAGGAAATAGAAGGAGAAAAAGGAAAGAAAATGGGTAAAAAGCTGGTAGAAGGAAAGGCAGAAACCCTAGGAGAAAAGGGTAACAGAAGAAAGGACAGGTTGAGCGTGTGGGTCAGAAACAAAACACTACTAAGGAGGGACAGGGTGGAAAGAGTCCTGTCGAATCCTGTCAATGACAAAAATATGAAAAATAGAAAAAAATTAGATCAATTCCCCTAGTGAATATTGATGCAAATTTTTTAAATAAAATATTAACAAAGAGGTTACAACAACTTAACATTAGGATAATACACTAGGTGAGATTTATACCAGGAATGCAGGACTGATTCAATATTAGGAAAACTATTAACACTATTGACTGTAACAGTAACAAAAATAAGAGAAATCATATAATAATCTCAAGAGATGCAAAGAAGCTTTTGCCACTCCTATTAAAAACACTAGAGAACAAAGAAATAAAAAGAGTTTTTCTTAAAATGCTAAGCACTATCTATCTAAAATCATCAGCAAACATTATTTGTAATGGAAAGAAGCTAGGTACATTCCAAATAAAATCAAGAATAAAACAAGAATAAAAATCATCTTTTATCACCACCATTATTCAATATCATATTAGAAATATTGGCTCTAGCAATAAGAAAAGAAAAAAAATAAAGGAATTAGAGTAATCAATGAAATGATAAAACTATCACTCCATGCAGATGATATGATGGAATACTTAGAAAATCCTAATCATCCAAAAACCTACTTGAAACAACAACTTTCACAAAGTTGCAGGATACAAAATAAATTCACACAAATCATCAGCATTTCTATGTGTTACTAATGAAGCTCAGTATCAAGAAATAGAAAGAGAAATTCCTTTAAAAATCAATGCAGATAAAATAAAATATTTAGATGTCTACCCGCCAAGACAAACAAAGGAACTTTATAGATATAATTATAAAACACTTTTCTCACAAATAAAGATCAATCTAAAT
>JAJPUD010021644.1:5136-15668 GCA_023553655.1 Myrmecobius fasciatus | reverse complement strand
ATGTTACTTGGAGATATTAATATGTATTATTATTACTCAGAGATGTAATAATTTGTTGTCTGTTTAGGGGAATCCATCCAACATATATTATGAATGAAAAGCAGGCAAGAAAGAAAGAAGAAAAGAAGGAAGGAAGGAAGGAAGGAAGGAAGGAAGGAAGGAAGGAAGGAAGGAAGGAAGGAAGGAAGGAAGGAAGGAAGGAAGGAGAGAAAAAAAGAAATGTTTAGTCTGGCAAGATCTGCATCTGATGAAATCAAATTAACTCTAATCATTTGTTAGATATTCACCAAATATCTTTTCAACAGTCTCTTCTAGAATTGAGACAACTAGGCAGAGAATTCTTCTAGCTGTGTGACTCTGGGCAAGTCAGTTAATTTCTGTCTGCCACATTTTCTTCAGCTATAAAATGGGGATGCTAGAGAAGGAAATGGCAAATCCTTCTAATACTTTTGCCAAGAAAATTGCAAGTGGGGTAACAAAGACTCAGACATGACTGACAACGATTGAACAATGATGAAAATGGGAATAGTAATAGTATGTACCTTGCAAGGTGCTTGTGAAAATCAAATGAGATATTGGTAAAACTTACTACCTGGCACATAGTAAATGGTTAATGAACATTTGTCCCTTTCTTTTCCTGAAATTGAAGTCCTGGAATTTTCTTTTCTCTCAGTTAAAAAAAAAATTATCCAAAGCAATCCCAATAGACTTGGGATAGAAAACACCATCTGCATCCAGAAAAAGAACTATGGAGATTAAATGTAAATCAACACATGCTATGTTCACTTTTTTTTTTTTTTTGGCTTTCTTTTCTCTCCCATGGTTTTTCCATTTTGTTTTGATTTTTCTTTTTTTTTTCTTTTTTTTATTAAAGCTTTTTATTTACAGAACATGAGTAATTTTTCTACATTAACCTTTGCAAAACTTTCTGTTCCAAATTTTTCTCTCCTTTCCCCCTTCCCCTCCCCCAGATGGCAGGTAGTCTAATACATGTTAAATATGTTAAAATGAATAAATAGACAGATAAATTCAATGTATGTATGCATATCTATAGAGTTATCTTGCAGCAAAAGAAAAATCGGATCTAGAAAGAGAAAGAAAAAAAACCTAAGAAGGAAAACAAAATGCAAGCAAACATCAACAGAAAACATTAAAATGCTATATTGCAGTCCATACTCAGTTCCTACTGGTCTCTCTCTGCATGTATATGGCTTTCTTCATCGCTAAACAATAAGAACTAATTTGAATCACCTCATTGTTGAAAAGAGCTATGTCCATCAGAGTTGATCATCATGTAGTATTGTTGTTGCTATGTATATTGATCTCCTGGTTCTGCTCATTTCACTTAGCATCAGTTCATGCAAGTCTCTCTAGGCCTTTCTGAAATCATCTTGTTGGTTGTTTCTTACAGAACAATAATATTCCATAACATTCATATACCATAATTTATTCAGCCATTCTCCAATTGATGGGCATCCATTCAGTTTCCAGTTTCTAGCCACTACAAAAAGGGCTGCCACAAACATTCTTGCACATGTGGGTCCCTTTCCGTCCTTTAAGATCTCTTTGGGATATAAGCCCAGTAGAAATACTGCTGGGTCAAAGGGTATGCACAGTTTGATAACTTTTTGAGCATAGTTCCAAATTGCTCTCCAGATGGTTGGATCCATTCACAGTTCCACCAACAATGTGTCAGTGTCCCAGTTTTGCCACATCCCCTCCAACATTTGTCATTATCTTTTCTTGTCATCTTAGCCAATCTGACAGGTGTGTAGTGGTATCTCAGAGTTCTTATTTGCATTTCTCTGATCAATAGTGATTTGGAGCACCTTTTCATATGACTAGAAATAGTTTCAATTTCTTCATCTGAAAATTGTCTACTTGTATCCTTTGACTATTTATCAATTGGAGAATGGCTTGAATTCTTACAAATTGAGTTAATTCTCTATATATTTTAGAAATAAGATAATATATTATCAGAACCTTTGAATGTAAAAATGTTTTCCCAGTTTATTGCTTCCCTTCTAATTTTGTCTGTTTTAGTTTTGTGGTACAAAAACCTTTTTAACTTGATATAATCAAAATTATCTATTTTGTGATTAATAATGATCTCTGGTTCTTCTTTGGTCACAAATTCCTTCCTCCTCCACAGATCTGAGAGGTAAACTATCCTGTGTTCTTCTAATTTGTTTATAATATCATTCTTTATGTATAGATCATGAATCCATTTCAACCTTATCTTGGTATATAGCATTAGGTACAGGTCAGTGCATAGTTTCTGCCATATTTTCCCAGCAGTTTTTGTCAAATAGTGAGTTCTTATCCCAAAAGCTGGGATCTTTGGGTTTATCAAACACTAAATTGCTATAGTTATTGCCTAGTTTGTTCTGTGATCCTATCCTATTCTACTGATCCACTACTCTGTTTCTTAGCCAGTACCAAATGTTTTTGATGACCGCTGCTTTATAATATAGTTTTATGTCTGGTACAGCAAGACCACCCTCATCAGCCTTTTTTTTTCATTAATTCCCTAGAAATTCTTGACCTTTTGCAGACAAGATTAGGAGGGAAGCAATAAATTGGGAAATCATCTTTACATTTAAGGGTTCTGATAAAGGCCTCATTTCTAAAATATATAGAGAATTGTCTCATATTTATAAGAATTCAAGCCACTCTCCAATCGATAAATGGTCAAAGGATATGAACAATTTTCAGATGAGGAAATTAAAACCATTTCTAGTCATATGAAAAGGTGCTCCAAATCACTATTGATCAGAGAAATGCAAATTAAGACAACTCTGAGATACCACTACACACCTGTCAGATTGGCTAAGATGACAGGAAAAGATAATGACAAATGTTGGAGGGGATGTGGGAAAACTGGGACACTGATACATTGTTGGTGGAACTGTGAATGGATCCAACCATTCTGGAGCGCAATTTGGAACAATGCTCAAGAAGTTATCAAACTGTGCATACCCTTTGATCCAGAAGTGTTTCTACTGAGCCTATATCCCAAAGAGATCTTAAAGGAGGGACCCATATGTGCAAAAATATTTGTGACAGCTCTTTTTGTAGTGGCTAGAAACTGGAAACTGAATGGATGCCCATCAATTGGAGAGTGGCTGAATAATGTTATGGAATATTATTGTTCTATAAAAAATGACCAGCAGGATGATTTCAGAGAGGCCTAGAGAGACTTGCATGAACTGATGCTGAGCGAAGTGAGCAGAACCAGGAGATCAATATACACAGCAACAACAAGATTATATGATGATCAATTCTAATGGACATGATTCTCTTCAACAATGGGATGTTTCAAACCAGCTCCAATTGTTCAGTGATGAAGAAAGCCATATACACCCAGAGGGAGGGATCTAAATGTGGACCACAACATAACATTTTCATGCTCTCTACTGATGTTTGCTTGCATTGTTTCTCTTCTCAGATTTTTTTTTCTTGTAGATCTGATTTTTCTTGTGCAACAATATAATTGTATAAATATGTATATACATTCGATTTGTCAAGTATTTTGACATGGTTAACATGCATTGGACTTCCTGCCATCTAGGGGAGGGGGTGGAGGGTAGGGGGGGAAAATTTGTAACAGAAAGCTTTGCAAGAGTCAATGTTGAGGGGCAGCTAGGTGGTACAGTGGATAGAGAGCCAGCCCTGAAGTTAAGAGGACCTGAGTTCAAATCTGGTCTTAGACACTTAACATTCCCTATCTGTGTGACTCTGGGCAAGTCGCTTAACCTCAATTGCCTCAGAAAAAAAAAAAAGTCAATGTTGAAAAATTATCCATGTATATGTTTTGCAAATAAAAAGCTTTAATTTTTTAAAAAATTCTTTACCTTTTGTTCTTCCAGATGAATTTTTTTGTTATTTTTTCTAGGTCAGTAAAATAATTTCTTGGGAGTTTGTTTGGCATAGCATTAAATAAATAGATTAGTTTAGGTAGTATTGTCAAATGTTTTGATTTTTCTCTCCCAACATGAGTCATAAAGCAATGTATATTAAAAACAAATAAATAAATAATTGTTTATATATATATATACATATATATATACACACATATATATATATATTTGTCCTTTTTCAGGCTTATGCCTCTCTCTCCTATTTTTTACTCTTCATTATTTTGGGGAAGTCTATCCATTTTTTTCTGCAATCAAAAATGTCTTATAGCATAGTAGTATTTCATCATGATCAGATACCACAACTTGTTTGACTAAAGTTAATTAGGTATCTGCATTAAGTCTGGCACCAATATGATGAGGGAATAGAAAGTCACTAAGTTACCTAAGGAGGGAGAAAGCCAGTTTAGACAATTGAGAAAGGTAAAGCTTTTGTGTAGGTCTGCAGAGGGATTAGGCTATGGATGGTTACTGTATTTCCAAATAGTAGTTAGGGAAATCCAGTCTCAAAAAATACAAAAACAAGAAATTACTTATTCAGTTCCATAGCAATCAAATTACCACAAATTATTTTATAGAGTTAGAAAAAAATCCTAACAAAATTTATCTAGAAGAATAAAAGGTCAAGAATATCAGGGGATTTTTTTTTTTTTTAGTGTGAAGCTGACCTAATCATATCAGATCTCAAATTGCACTATAAAACTGAAACCATCACAAATATTTGATACTAGCTAAGAAATAAAGTGATGGATCAGTCAGCCATAGTTGTAAATGGCCATCATAATCCAGTGTTTGATAAACCCAAATACCCCAACTTTAGGGACAAGAATTCACAATTTATTAACTTCTGGGAAAAGTGTGGCAAAAACTAGGTATAGACCAGCATCTTATATTATATACCAAGATAATATCAAAATAGGTACATAACATAAACATGAGAATAAGAAATAGTTTGTCAAATCTGTGGAGAAAAGAGTAATTTATGGTCAAAGAAGAGATAAAGAGCATTACTAGATATAAATTTTTATTATGTTAAATTTTAAAAGTTTTATACAAACACCAATGCAACCAAGATTAGAAAGAAAGCAGAAAACTGGGAAAATGTTTTTCCACTTAATGGTATTTTATTTTTTCTAAATACATGTAAAGAAAAGTAAAAATAAATAAATAAATAAAAGGGGCAGCTAGGTGGCGCAATGGATAGAGCACCAGCTCTGAAGTCAGGAGGACCTGAGTTCAAATGTGATCTCAGACACTTAACACGCCCTAGCTGTGTGACCCTGGGCAAGTCACTTAGCCCCAATTGCCTCAGCAAAAAGTAAAAAATAAATAAATACATGTAAAGATAGTTTTCAACAATCATTTTTTGGTAAGATTTTGAGTTTAACATTTTTTTCTCTCTTACCTTCCCCCTCCCCAAGACAGGAAGCAATCTGATATAGATTATATATGTACAATTATTTAAAACATATTTCCATATTATTCGCTTTGTGAAAGAAAAATCAAAATAAAAGGGACAAACCACAAGGAAAAAAACACAACCCAAATAAAAAAGATGAAAAAGCATGCTTTGATCTGAATTCAGTCTCCATAATTCTTTCTCTGAATGTACATAGCATTTTCTATCACAAGTCTAATGGAATTGTCTTGGATCACCACATTGTTGAGAAGAGTTGTCTATCATAGTTGATCATCACACAAGCTTGCTCTTATTGTGTACAATGTTCTCTTGGTTCAGCTCACTTCACTCAGCATCAGTCAGTTCATGTAAGTCTTTCCAGATTTTTCTGAAATCAGCCTGCTCATCATTTCTCACAGAACAATAATATTTCATTACATTCATATTGTTGGGCATCCACTCAGTGGGAATTTTTTTATATAAGTATCTCTGACAAAGTCCTCATTTCTCAAATATGTAGGGAATCAATTTAAATACATAAAAATACAAGTTATTCCCCAATTAATAAGTTGTCAAAGGATTTAAGAGGTGAAGGAAATAGTCAAAAATAGCTTTGAGATTTCAAGCACATATAATAGAAAATTTATCCCACATGATAGTCATTTCTGTTGATATGGATTTTTTTCCATGGAGAAAAAAAGGAACAAGTTAGGTTCTAAATGGATTCAATCCTTTCAGTTTTCTTGGCAAACATATTGGACCGGTTTGCCATTTCCTTCTGCAGCTCATTTTACAGATGAGAAAACTGAGGTAAACAGAGTCAAGTGACTTGTTCAGGGTCACACTGATAGTAAATGTTTGAGAACGGATTTGAACTCAGGAAAATGAGTCTTCTTGACTCCAGGTCCTGCTATGCCATCTAGCTGCCCTTTTAATGGTTTGTGGTTACCATATTGTTTCCCATTACTTATGATTATGACCACCCTCCAATTCCTTCTTTTTCATTTCTCTCAGATATTGTGGGACCCTTCTTCCATCTGTAACTTTCTCTCAGAACTTTTATTTTGAGGAAGAAGTGAAACTTTCCTTCTATCCTTCTTTCTTTGGACTTTGCCAATATGCCCTTGCAAGGACCTTCCTCAGTCTCTGCTCCCCCTGCTTTTCAAATCTCTTTTATGTGTTATTTTCCCCCATTAAAATATAAACTCTTTGAGGTCAGTGACTATCTTTCTTTTTGTTTTTATTTGTATCTCCAGGGTTGATCTTAGTGTCTGGAACACAGTAAGCAGCATTTATGGCATCAGGAGGCAATTTTTCAGTTTCTAAAACCTGTGCAAAACATAAAAGGAAATGCATACACATCCTTGTCAGCAGAAAGGATATAGTGACTGTGTGTTTTCATTGACCCATATGTGCTCTTTAACTGAACTTTTGGCAATACTGCATAGCTGTAAATCAGACCATAAGACAAACTGGACAATATATATGTCCCCTGAATGAAATAACTGTACCCAGCAAATAACTTGAAGACAAAAAATGGAATGGAACAGGAGCACTTAAAGAGTGGATAGGCAACAGTAGGTTTTCTCAATATTTCCAGATGGCCATTTCTTACCTAGCTGCATTACTTTAGGACTTCTCTGGACTTCTTCACTATATCCCTGGGAATTTATTATTGGAAATTTGCAAGATTCTATCAGTCTTGATATTCCACCTCATTACGGCATTCCATCTCTGAATTTCAAAACCTCCATTTAAGGAAGAAGCTTAGCTCACAGAGAATTGTTGGGCATGACTACAACAAATCAACTCAGAAATCTCATTTCTCAAGTGGCTTCTACTTTGGGACTTCACCACATCTCCACAGCCTGTAATCCCAGTATACATTGGGGATAACACCTCATACCCCCTCATTTGACAGATGAGGAAACTGAGGCAATCAGGGATAAGTGACTTACCTAGGGTCCCACAGTTAGACTGAGGCCAGATTCAAACTTAGAGAGATAAGTTTTCCTGAGTCCAGGCCCAGAACTCTATCCATTATGCCACATAGTCGCCCCTTAGTATGCTGCCTGGGTGTTTAATAAGTGTTTATTGACTTTAACTATTGATTGGTTCCTGTCTCAGATGCCTATCTTTTACCATATCCCTGTGGTTAACATAGTCATTCTGATCCTGATCTTTCTGCATTGTTCTCTGGACTAACTATGGATTCTTGTTTATCCTACAAAGGTTTGAGACATTAACAATCCACGAGATCTAAATATTGGCCAGCATGAGTTGTGAGAGACAGAAAGCCAGAGAAATCAACTTATACATAAAACACACACACACACACACACACACATATATATACATACATATACATATATCTATGTATATCTGCTTGTGTGTATATATCTATATCTATCTATATCTGTATCTATCTATCGATATCTGTATCTATCTATCTATCTATATCTGTATCTATCTATATTTATATTTATCTATCTATATCTGTATATATCTATCTGTAGCTGTATCTATCTGTATCTCTATCTATCTATCTGTCTATATAGACATAGATATAGATATAGATATAGATAAAGATAGATACAAAGATAGATAGGGCCACAAACCCTAAGGATCTTCCCCTCCCAGATTCATTCATTCATTTAGACTTTTGGGGGGACTAGATAAAAAAGGAGATTCTATGCTTCAGTTGCCTTTATCACGGAATGGGTGCAGTCCCAGTCAAAATAAAACCCGTTGAAGACCTTAGCTTAAAAAGGCTAAGGTTTCCTATTAACCCCGGGCCATCTCTAGTTGTCCTGACTTGTATCTGGCCACTGGACCCAGAGGGCTCTGGAGGAGAAAGTGAGGCAGGTGACCTGGCACAGCCCTCCCTCACTTAAATCCAGCTCTCTTGCATGTCATGGCATCACCTCCCTGGTGTTCAAGAACAAAGGAAAAATAACAACAACAATGTATATATAAGTGTGTATGTAATACATATATATATAAATGCATTATATATATATATATATGTATATATATATATATATATTTCTGGTGATAACCTCAGTTTGAATCAGGTAACCATTTCCTTCTTTTCTCTTTAGTTACCAAGAAGGCTGTGCAATGATAGGTCAGGAGGACATGAAACTATCTTGAGGCTGGATTATGTATGACAGCTGGAATTATATCTTGTAGGAGGTATTCAGTGGGAAGAGATATAATTTTCAAACATTCTGGGCTGGAGGGGGATTTCTTCATATCATCTGGACCATCTGTCTGCCTCTAGGAAAAAGAAAAAAGAATTTGTTCTTTTAAGAAAATGTGAAAAGGCAAATAAAAATTCCCCAGTAAAGGAGATACGGCCAACGTGATGAATTTTCTTTAATATTCTGATATAAGAACTGGAAATAAAGCAAGTGCTCATGAATTAGGGAAAGATTAAACAAATTTATAAAGGAATATGAAGGTAATGCAATATTGTTCCATCTTAAAAAATAGTGAAAGGGTTAGTTTCAGAGAAACCTGGGAAGTCTTTTTTTTTTTTCCTGAGGCAATTGGGGTTAAGTGACTTGCCCAGGGTCACACAGCTGTTACGTGTCTGAGACCAGATTTGAACTCAGGTCCTCCTGACTTCAGGGCTGGTGCTCTATCCACTGCGCCACCTAGCCGCCCCAAACCTGGGAAGTCTTTTATGAATTGATAGAACACAGTGAGCAAAACCAGAACAATTTATATAATGTTTACACTAATGTAAAACAAAACATCTTTGAATATTTAAAGACTGAACAATACCATGAATAAATAAAACATTTATTAGTTGCTTACTATATGCAAAGAATTAGGGATACATATAGAACAGTCAGACCATCCATGCCCTTGAAGACCTCATCATATTCTAATGGGGAAAACAATTAAAGATTTCAGCTACTAATCAGATGGAAAAAGTCCCATGGTTCTTCAGGTGAGCGAGTAAAGTAGATGCCAGCGCTTCCAAAAGGTTAATGATAAAGTATATCTTCTATCTTTTGACAGAAAGAGATAATAGACTTCAGAAACATAGTACCTACATTTTTTCAGATATAATAAATCCACGAATATTTGTTTTCAATACTAATTTCAGTCTAAGTTTTTCTTGACTGTATTTATTTGGTACAATTGATGACTTTTACTTGGTGTGGGATACTGGGTGTGTAATCATAATAACATAAAACAAAAGAAGAAAAGCAAAGGGAGGAAATCATTAATAAAACATTTTTTAAAATACAAAGAAAAAAGTAGAAGGAAGTTCAGAAGATAGATCACGGGCAAGCAAGCAACTTTGTCACTGTCATGTCAAATGCTATATATATGTGTGTGTATCTTCTATAAGTATATATATTTTAAAATCAGAATAGAAGTTCATTATTTCATATACAATCCTCTTTTTCTCTTCTTTTTATATTGAAATATTGTTGTTCATAAACTTGTGGATTTAGAAATGAAAAGTAACTTAAAATTCATTGAGTCCAATTCCCTCATTTACAGATGAAGAAACTGAGAGCAGGAGAAGTAAAATGACTTTTCTAATCAAAGAGCTAGTAAATATGTGAACAACTTGAATCTTGATCATCATGTTGCCCATCTACCAGATGTCAATTCTTAAACCAAATAAGTGACTATTAAGTAAGCCATGGGTTTTCATTCAGTCAATCAATAAACACTCAGGTACCTACTATGAGCTGAGCACAATGCTAGATGCTAGAGATACAAAGACAGAAATAAAATAATCCCTAACCTCAAGGAGTTTACAATCTATTGGTTTATTTTATTTTATCACATCTTTGATCCTATATCCCTATACAAAGACATGAGAGATTAAATGTATTTATAGTATTACATGATATATTGTTCTTACTTGTTATAATACTGAATTTTGCAAAAATGCTCTCATTATATAAAGCCTTACAATGTAGAGTTATATTTAAAAAGGAGACCTGCAAAGTTGATATGTAGCTCTCTAAGATCAAATATAGGGTATCCTGACTTTTTTAAATTATGACACCCAAAATAGAGAGTTAGAAATAGGGAAGAAGGGGCCCACATGTGCAAAAATGTTTGTGGCAGCCCTTTTTGTAGTGGCTAGAAACTGAATGAATGCCCATCAATTGGAGAATGGCTGAATAAGTTATGGTATATGAAAGTTATGGAATATTATTGTTCTATAAGAAACAATCAGGGGG
>JAJPUD010021643.1:11594-22750 GCA_023553655.1 Myrmecobius fasciatus | reverse complement strand
GTATTATTTCCTTCAGTTATCTTTTTTAGCTCCTTTTGTAGCTGGCCAATTGAATTTCTGGATTCAATGCATTCTTTTTCCATTTTGCCTGTTTTATTTTTCAGTGAATTGTTGTCTTTTTCCAATTCACCAATTTTGTTTTTCAGTGAATTGTTGTCTTTTTCCAATTCACCAATTTTGATTTTCAGTTCACCATTTTTATTTTCCAGTGAATTGGTGATTTTTTCCAATTCACCAATTTTGTTTTTCAGTGAACTGTTTTGTTTTTCCAATTCACCAGTCCTATTTTCCAGTTTTTGATATTTCTGTTGCCCAGATCTCAATTTATTTCCCCATTCTTCTTCTAGCTCTCTTTTGAGATTCTTAATGCAATCATCCAGGTAAGCCTTCTGAAAGGGAGACCAACTTAAGTCTGCCTTTGTGGCTTCATCTGGGATTGTTTTCATAATGTCAGGATCTGGGGACTGTTCTATTTTTTCTCTGTAAAAGCTTTCTATGGTGAGAGCTCTCTTCTGCTTCTTGCTCATAATTTAAAGTTGGTATATTGGTCAAAACCAGAGAAAACTGCAACAATTTGTATTTGCCCTGGGGCAGTTTGCCGAGTTGACTTCTGGTCTGAGGCTGGTCGGGCTAGATTCGCACTAGGACCACGTTTTCAGCTGCTCTCGATCTACTTTTTTCCAAAGGCAGATCTGCCAAAGCACCTGCCCGCAAGCAGAGCAAAGTAGCCCAGGCGTCTCCCAGGGGCTTCCTGGGTGCCCAAAATCCGCCCCTCTATCGCAGCCCTGACTTCCGCCCCAGCTGGAGTCTGATCGCGACCAGGGGCCGATTTCCCCTGAGGCTAACCTTCTCCGGAATTCTTTCACCGTAGATCTTTGATAGAAGTGCGTTGTAGTCCAAATGCTTGGTGGTGCTCTCACTTAGAAACCAGTTGGAAGGCTTACTTTGTCTGGGTTTGAGGGAATGTCCCAGGAGTTCACAGAGAAAGCTGTCCGCAGTTCGCCATCTTGGCTCCGCCCCCTCCATTACAAATTTTAACCCCAGTCCCCTCCCCTCCCCTAGATGGCAGGAAGTCCACTACATATTAATAATGTTGGAATACTTGACAAGCTGTGCAAGAAAAATCCTATCTACAAGGAAAAAAAAAAAAGAAAATCAGAGAAAGGAAACACAATGCAAGCAAACATCAATAGAGAGCATGAAAATGTTACGTTGTGATCCATATTTCATATACCTCTCTCTGGGTGTATATGGTTTTCTTCAGTGAACAATTGGAACTGGTTTGAGACAATTCTTAATTGCAGAGAGCCATGTCCATCAGAGTTGATCGTCATATAATATTGTTGCTGCTGTGTATGATGATCTCCTGGTTCGGCTCATTTCACTCAGCATCAGTTTATACAAGTCTCTCCAGGCCTCTCTGAAATTGTCCTGCTGGTCGTTTCTTACAGAGCAATAATATTCCATAACATTCATATACCATAATTTATTCAGCTATTCTCCAATTGATGGGCATCCCTTCAGTTTCCAGTTTCTAGCCACTACAAAAAGGGCTGCCACAAACATTCTTGCACATGTGGGTCCCTTTCCCTCCTCCTAAGGTCTCTTTGGGATAGAGGCCCAGTAGAAACACTGCTGGGTCAAAGGGTATGCACAGTTTGATAACTTTTTGAGCATAGCTCCAAATTGCTCTCCAGAATGGTTGGATCCATTCACAGTTCCACCAACAATGTATTAGTGTCCCAGATTTCCCACATCCCCTCCAGCATTCATCATTATCTTTTCCTGTCATTTTAGCCAATCTGACAGGTGTGTAGTGGTACCTCAGAGTTGTCTTAATTTGCATTTCTCTAATCAATAGTGATTTGGAGCAACTTTTCATATAACTAGAGATGGTTTTAATTTCATCTGAAAATTGTCTGTTCATATCCCTTGACCACTTATCTATTGAAGAGTGGCTTGAATTCTTATAAATATGAGACAATTCTCTATATATTTTAGAAATGAGGCCTTTATCAGAACCATTAAATGTAAAGATGATTTCCCAATTTGATGCTTCCCTCCTAATCTTGTCTGCATTAATTTTGTTTGTAAAGAAACTTTTTAACTTAATATAATTAAAATTATCTATCTGGTGTTCAATTAAGAGTTCCAGATCTTCTTTGGCCATAAATTTATTTCATCTCCACAGTTCTGAGAGGTAAACTACACTAGTTCTTCTAATTTGCTCACAATATCACTCTTTATATCTAGATCATGAAACCATTTAGACCTTATCTTGGTAGGTGGTGTTAGCTGTGGGTCAAGCCCTAATTTCTTCCACCCTAGTTTCCAATTTTCCCAGCAGTTTTTGCCAAATAGTGAGTACTTATCCCAAAAGCTGGGGTCTTTGGGTTTATCAAATGCTAAATTGCTAAAGTTATTACCTAGATTGCCCTGATATCCTATCCTATGCCAATGATCGACTGCTCTATTTCTCAGACAGTACCAAATGGTTTTGATGACCGCTGCTTTATAATATAGTTTTAGATCTGGTATAGCAAGGCCACCTTCATTTGCCTTTTTTTTTTTCAATAATTCCTTTGAAATCCTTGATCTTTTGTTCTTCCAAATGAACTTTGCTACTATTTTTTCTAGATCTGTAAAATAATTTCTTGGGGGTTTGATTGGTATGGCACTAAATAAGTAGATTAGTTTGGGTAGTATTGTCATTTTTATTATATTTGCTCGGCCTACCCATGAGCACTTAATGTTTTTCCAACTGACTAGGTCTGATTTTATTTGTGTGGAAAGTGTTTTGTAGTTTAGTTCATATAGTTTCTGACTTTTCCTTGGCAGATAGATTCCCAAATATTTTATCCTATCATCCATTCTTTGGAATGGAATTTCTTTTTGTATCTCTTGCTGCTGAACTTTGTTGGTAATATATAAAAATGCTGATGATTTATGTGGATTTATTTTGAATCCTGAAACTTTACTAAAGTTGTGAAATGTTTCTAGTGGTTTTTTAGTTGAGTCTCTAGGGTTCTCCAAGTATACCATCATGTCATCTGCAAAGAGTGATAATTTGGTTTCTTCATTACCTACTCTAATTCCTTTTATCTCTTTTTCTTCTCTTATTGCCAAAGCTAACATTTCTAATACAATATTAAATAGTAATGGTGACAGTGGACAGCCTTGTTTCACTCCTGATCTTACTGGAAATGGTTTCAGTTTGTGTCCATTACATATGATGTTTGCTGATGGTTTTAAGTAGATGCTACTAATCATTTTAAGGAAAAGCCCATTTATTCCTATACCCCCTAGTGTTTTTAATAGGAATGGGTGTTGGATTTTATCGAATACTTTTTCTGCATCTATTGAGATAATCATATCCACCTAAAATTTTCATTAACTGCTGGATTCTTGGCAAAAGCATTTACCCTCTTTGTACCTCTGTTGCCTCATCTTTATAAGGCTATTATCCACCCAGACTTAGGAAATTTTCAACATATAAAGCTCAAGTCATGCTAATGATGAAAATTTGAAGGTGAGTTCTACTCAAAAGATCATTTTGCACTTTGTAAGGATGTAAAACTTAGTGGATGCTTATTTTAGCCTTATTAAGGATGTTTGTCTCTGGTAATTTGCATTTGAAAAAGCCAGGAAAGCTGCTGATCTTTCAGAACAGACTATAAAGTTGCCCCCGGGCATCTGTCTCTGAACTTTTCCCCTAATAATATATTTGCATAGACAAACAGGAAAAACGGATTATTTTTTTAAGCAAAAGAAAAAATTTGTAAAACACTGAACCCACCGAAATTCACAGGGCAAATGGCTCTTGTCTAGTTGTGATCTAGTCTGCATAGATAAAGATTTTGTAAATCTTTTGGCTGATCACCATAAAGTTAGGTATAATTTCTTCCTGAGGTGACCCTTCCCTGAAGAATAAAATGGGAGACAGTAAGTCTTAGAGACAAGGCTCTGTTCTTTCTCAAAGAGCATAGCAGTAGTACAGAAGAGGATTGCAGCTGAGCTGGTGGTGGTTACCAAAACTGCCTATTAAGGAATAAATTCAAAGTGTGGAGCAATTGATCTATCCAGTATAGAATACATGTACTTTGCAAAATAAATCTACTCTAGCTAGTAATGAAACAATCTACTCAACATAGATACTACAATCACTGGTGAACTTTATTACAATTAATTAAGACAAAAACTACATTAAGACTGTAATTTCAAATTTATAAATCTACTTTGGCAGTTTGGCTTCCCTATACGTGTACCTCACTACCACTATACTTCCATAAGTTTGTGCCCACTCTCCTTTCAGATATTGTCTATTTTTGAAGAATTTTTGAAAAAGTCCCATACTTATGACAGGAAAGTTTTGTTCCAGTTTTTCTTGATATGCCAATTGAATAAATAAATACTTTACTCATCTTTAAATAGAAACACATCATCCTAGTTAACCACAGAGTTATTCACCCTCTGGGGAACTAATTTGCAAATGCTAAAGGGGAAATAAACCCTACTCTGAGTATTATATATGTAAAATGAGATGGTTAAACCTGATGGCCTCCAAGATCTTTTTAAGTTCTAACTTCCTATGATGTATCATTGTATGACTTCCAATTGTTAAATTTATGCACTCATGAGATGGGCCAAAAATATTAGCCTGGTTCCAGGGGTAAGATTAGAGATTCAAGGCACTCATTCCCGAATTTCAACCTCTCATAGCACAATGTGGCAGGACATTTGCAGAAGTGTAATGGTTAAGCAAAACAATCAAGTAACCCCACTTAAAGTAAGTGATAGGATGCTCAATCAATTAATAAATCCTTAATCATAAGCGTTAGACTAAGGATGACAAGTTAACAAAGTAATAATATTTGATAGAAAGTATATTCCATTTGGCTGATGAATCCTGTATAAAAGCTTCAATTTGGGCAAGTACCAATGGTTAAATATTCAGGAGAGGGAATATTCCACAAAATCATTAAGGAACAACTGCCACAAGAGGTAGCAAGAAGGCTTAACATTAATGTTGGCCTAATCTCATTCCCTTTCCCTTTGTCTAAAGAAGTGCCTCCTGAGCTTCAAAGGGTTAAAAAGAAGTTGGACTTCCCAACTTTCATCAATATCCTAGTGATATATTCCCAGACATTGGAAGCTTAAGACTGGAACTAGATTCATGACCTTACTAGGAGACCTGAAAAGAAATTATATCATGCTGAAAGTAACCTGAGCATTCCGGGAGATGGGATGAATGGGAGAAAAGAATTTCCAATAGCCAAGAGAGGTGAATTATTCCATTGCCACATGGACCCTTTAAATGTGAGCCTACTCTTTCTTGTACTTTGTATATATTTGTAAAAGAATATATCATCACAGACTTTATGGAAAATGCTTTGTAAGAATTTTTTATTATGAAACCTTAGCAAATGTCCCTTTTTCAATACTAAACTATTAATTGATAATCTTAAGGGGAAACATATTAGTGGGGATCTGAACTGATGACATTAGAAAATTACCCCCAATTCATCAGAGGTAACCCTAGAACCTTAAGATTGAAATGTAGTCTTCTTCTGAGACCCTGAAACCCACTGTACAAGGGGGAGTTGGGATATATATATTTTACACTTCTATTTTGTTCTTTTTGCTACACTTATGCTATATTAAAATATAAATTTATCTTTAAATATATAGATATAAATAGGTTTATGTTTATTTTTAAAAGTAAAATGTAATTCTGAAGAGATGTAGGCCAGCCACTTCTAGAGTTTTCTTTCTCATAGCAGTTGTCTAATGACTTCTGTGTTATGGAGATTCATTTCCCCCTTTCTCTAACATCAACATTTCTGGCATATTTCCTGACCTCAGTGCTTTTTTAGTCTGAAAACTCTTGCATCATCTTAAGAACTGGGTTAAAGTTCTCTTTATCCAAAAGAAAAAAATATTTTGTTTCTCCATTCCTGCTCCATTTTATGAAGTTAACTTTTTTAAAAGGAAAACACCAGCAAGAAAAAGCAAAAAAAAAAAAAAAATGTGCTCTATCTACTCTGATATTAATTCAATAGGCATGATGATTAAACAGAAATTTCTTCAAGGAAAAAATCCTAATTAGCACAGCTGGGAAGCATAAAAGTAGTGCTTGGACATTGTATAAATAGCTATTGATAAGGCAATTTGATGGAAGGTTGAAGTACCTCAGGTCTTCAGTCTCAGATCAGCATATTGAGGAGAAATGTAAGATTATGATTGTGAGGGGGACATTCAAAAGGACCTCTACTAGTAAGGATTAGTCTGACTATATGACCATTTACTGAAAACAAACATCAAATGGCTCAATGTTCTTTAATTCTCCTAAACTACTACCTCATAAACTATTTTAGTCAAAAACTGCTATTTGCCTTTGTTATTCAATCACACTTTTACCTGGCTCTGTCATCTTGTCTCTTCCCTACTTGGAATAAAGAATAAATGCTTTGAAAGAATAAATAAAAAGGAAAGAAAACCAAGCAATGAACATCGATACATTTTTTTTTAATTAAAGCTTTTTATTTGCATAACAAATGTATGGGTAGTTCCTCAGCATTGATCTTTACAAAGCTTTCCATTACGAATTTTACCCCCAGTCCCCACCCCTCCCCTAGATGGCAGGAAGTCCACTACATATTAATAATGTTGGAATACTTGCCAAGTTGTTGTGCAAGAAAAATCCTATCCACAAGGAAAAAAAAAACAGAGAAAGGAAACACACTGTGAGCAAACATCAATAAAGAGCATGAAAATGTTATGTTGTAGTCCACATTTCATATCCCTCTCTCTGGATGTATATGGCTTTCTTCACTGAACAATTGGAACTGGTTTGAGACAATTCTTTATTGCAGAGAGCCATGTCCATCAGAGTTGATCATCATATAATATTGTTGTTGCTGTGTATAATGATCTCCTGGTTCTGCTCGTTTCACTCAGCATCAGTTCATACAAGTCTCTCCAGTCCTCTCTGAAATTGTCCTGCTGGTCGTTTCTTACAGAGCAATAATATTCCATAAATTCATATACCATAATTTATTCAGCCACTCTTCAACTGATGAACATCAATTCAGTTTCCAGTTTCTAGCCACTACAAAAAGGGCTGCCACAAACATTCTTACACATGTGGGTCCCTTTCCCTCTTCTAAGATCTCTTTGGGATATAGGCCCAATAGAAACACTGCTGGGTCAAAGGGTATGCACAGTTTGATAATTTTTTGAGCATAGCTCCAAATTGCTCTCCAGAATGGTTGGATCCATCTACAATTCCACCACAATGTATTAGTGTCCCAGCTTTCCCACATTCCCTGCAGCATTCATCATTATCTTTTCCTGTCATTTTAGCCAATCTGACAGGTGTGTAGTGGTACCTCAGAGTTGTCTTAATTTGCATTTCTCTGATCAATAGTGATTTGGAGCAGCTTTTCATATGACTAGAAATGGTTTTAATTTCATCATCTGAAAATTGTTCCTATCCCTTAACCATTTATCGATTGAAGAGTGGCTTGAATTCTTATAAATATGAGACAATTCTCTATATATTTTAGAAATGAGGCCTTTATCAGAACCATTAAATGTAAAGATGATTTCCCAATTTGATGCTTCCCTCCTAATCTTGTCTGCATTAATTTTGTTTGTAAGAAACTTTTTAACTTAATATAATCAAAATCATCTATCTTGTGTTCAATTAAAAGTTCCAGATCTTCTTTGGCCATAAATTTATTCCATCTCCACAGGTCTGAGAGGTAAACTATACTACGTTCCTCTAATTTGCTTACAATATCACTCTTTATATCTAGATCATGAAACCATTTAGATCTTATCTTGGTAGGTGGTGTTAGGTATGGGTCAAGCCCTAATTTCTTCCACCCTAGTTTCCAATTTTCCCAGCAGTTTTTGCCTAATAGTGAGTACTTATCCCAAAAGCTGGGGTCTTTGGGTTTATCAAATGCTAAATTGCTAAAGTTATTACCTAGATTGCCCTGATATCCTATCCTATGCCAATGATCGACTGCTCTATTTCTCAGACAGTACCAAATGGTTTTGATGACCGCTGCTTTATAATATAGTTTTAGATCTGGTACAGCAAGGCCACCTTCATTCGCCTTTTTTTTTTCATTAATTCCTTTGAAATCCTTGATCTTTTGTTCTTCCAAATGAACTCTGCTACTATTTTTTCTAGATCTGTAAAATAATTTCTTGGGAGTTTGATTGGTATGGCACTAAATAAGTAGATTAGTTTGGGTAGTATTGTCATTTTTATTATATTTGTTTGGCCTACCCATGAGCACTTAATGTTTTTCCAACTGACTAGGTCTGATTTTATTTGTGTGGAAAGTGTTTTGTAGTTTAGTTCGTATAGTTTCTGACTTTTCCTTGGCAGATAGATTCCCAAATATTTTATCCTATCATCCATTCTTTGGAATGGAATTTCTTTTTGTATCTCTTGCTGCTGAACTTTGTTGGTAATATATAAAAATGCTGATGATTTATGTGGATTTATTTTGAATCCTGCAACTTTACTAAAGTTGTGAGTTGTTTCTAGTGTTTTTTAGTTGAGCCTCTAGGGTTGTCTAAGTTTACCATCATGTCATCTGCAAAGAATGATAATTTGGTTTTTCATTACCTACTCTAATTCCTTTTATCTCTTTTTCTTCTCTTATTGCCAAAACTAACATTTATAATATAATATTGAATAGTAATGGTGACAGTGGGCAGCCTTGTTTCACTCCTGATCTTATTGGGAATGGTTCTAGTTTGTCTCCATTACATATGATACTTGCTGATGGTTTTAAGTAGATGCTACTCATCATTTTAAGGAAGAGCCCATTTATTCCTATACTCTCTAGTGTTTTTAATAGGAAAGGGTGTTGGATTTTATCAAATGCTTTTTCTGCATCTATTGAGATAATCATGTGGTTTTTGTTAGTTTGGTTATTAATATAATTGATTATGCTGATAGTTTTCCTAATATTGAACCAGCCCTGCATTCCTGGTATAAATCCTACTTGGTCATAGTGTACTATCGTGGGGATGACTTTCTGTAATCTCATTGCTAATATCTTATTTAAGATTTTTGCATCAATATTCATTAGGGAAGTTGGTCTATAGTTTTCTTTCTGTGTTTTCACCCCACCTGGTTTAGCTATCAGCATCATATCGGTCTCATAGAAGGAATTTGGTAGTATACCTTCTGTCCCTATTTTTTCAAATAGTTTCTACAGTATTGCAATTAATTGTTCTTTGAATGTTTGGTAGAATTCACATGTAAATCCATCTGGCCCTGGAGATTTTTTTCTTAGGGAGCTGATTAATAGCTTGTTCTATTTCTTTTTCTAATATGGGTCTATTTAAGTAATTTATTTCCTCTTATGTTAACCTGAGCAATCTATAATTTTGTAGATATTCCTCCATTTCATTTAGATTATCAAACTTACTGGCATAAAGTTGGGCAAAGTAACTCCTAATTATTATTCTAATTTCCTCTTCATTAGAGGAACGTTCTCCCTTATCATTCTTGAGACTAACAATTTGATTTTCCTCTTTCCTTTTTCTTATCAAATTAACTAAAGGCTTATCTATTTTGTTAGTTTTTTTCATAAAACCAACTCTTAGTTTTATTTATTAAATCAAAAGTTTTCTTATTTTCAATTTTATTAATTTCCCCTTTTATTTTTAGAATTTCCAATTTGGTATTTAATTGAGGGTTTTTAATTTGTTCTTTGTCAAGTTTTTATTTTTTTTAATAATAAGCCCAATTTGTTGATCTTTTCTTTCTCTATTTTATGCAAGTAAGCATCTAGAGATATAAAATTGCCCCTTATAACCGCTTTGGCTGTATCCCACAAATTTTGATATGTTGTCTCCTTATTGTCATTCTCCTGGGTGAAATTAATGATTGTGTCTATGTTTTGCTCTTTCACCCATTCATTCTTCAGGATTAGATTATTTAATTTCCAATTAACTTTTGGTCTATTTTCTCCTGGCCTTATATTGCATGTGATTTTTATTGCATCACAATCTGAGAAAGATGCATTTACTATTTCTGCCTTTCTGCATTTGATTTTGAGATTTTTATGCCCTAATACATCGTCAGTTTTTGTATAAGTTCCATGGACTGCTGAAAAAAAAGTAAATGCCCTACTGTCTTCATTCAATTTTCTCCAAAGATCTATCATACCTAACTTTTCTAACAATTGGTTTACCTCCCTAGTTTCTTTCTTATTTATTTTGTGGTTTGATTTATCTAATTCTGAGAGAGCAAGGTTGAGATCCCCCACTAGTATAGTTTGGCTGTCTATTTCTTCTTGCTTCTCTCTTAATTTCTCCCCTAGGAATTTGTATGCTATTGCACTTGGTGCATATATATTTAGTATTGATATAGCTACATTATCTATGGTACCCTTTAATAAAATATAGTTTCCTTCCTTATCTCTTTTGATTAGATCTATCTTGGCTTTTACTTGATCTGAGATAAGGATTGCTACCCCTGCTTTTTTTGTTCACCTGAAGCATAATATTTTCTGCTCCAGCCATTTACCTTCATCCTATATGTGTCACTATGTTTTATATGTGTTTCTTGTAGACAACATATTGTGGGATTCTGGTTTTTAATCCAGTCTGCTATCTGATTCCACTTTATGGGAGAGTTCATCCCATTCACATTCACAGTTAGAATAACTAATTCTTTATTTCCTGCCATCTTATTTACCCAAGTTATGTTTTCCCCTTTCCTTTCCCCTTTCTCCCTTCCCCCCTCCTTAGTATTTTGCTTTTGATGACCCCTTCCCCCAAACAATCCTCCACCCTTTAGATCCCCTCCCCATTTTTTTCCTCCTTTCCCCTGATTCTTCTATTTTCCCTTCTATTAGTTTATCCCTTTCTTTTCCTCCTTTCCCTCCCACTTCCCTCTAGCACCGGACAAATTTCTCTGTGAAATTATGTGTCTGATATACGCTTTTAGAGCCCAATCTGATGAGAGTAAGATTTACACAATGTTCATCTCCCTCCCTTCTTTCTCTCAATTATATTAGGGTTTTTTTTTTGTTTGTTTTTTTGCCTCTTCAGGAGATTTTACCTTATTTTTACCTTCTTTTTTTAAAAATCTTATTTTACCACATTTTCCCTCTTTCCCCCAG
>JAJPUD010021642.1:7150-22752 GCA_023553655.1 Myrmecobius fasciatus | reverse complement strand
CTACATTATCTATGGTACCCTTTAATAAAATATAGTTTCCTTCCTTATCTCTTTTGATTAGATCTATCTTGGCTTTTACTTGATCTGAGATAAGGATTGCTACCCATGCTTTTTTTTTGTTCACCTGAAGCATAATAGGTCCTGCTCCAGCCTTTTACCTTCATCCTATATGTGTCACTATATTTTAGATGTGTTTCTTGTAGACAACATATTATGGGATTTTGATTTTTAATCCAGTCTGATATCCGCTTCCGCTTTATGGGAGAGTCCATCCCATTCACATTCACAGTTAGAATAACTAATTCTTTATTTCCTGCCATCTTATTTACCCAAGTTATGTTTTCCCCTTTCCTTTCCCCTTTCTCCCTTCCCCCCTCCTGAGTACTTTGCTTTTGATGACCCCCTCCTCCAAACAATACTCCACCCTTTAGGTCCCTTCCCCCTGTTTTTACTCCTTTTACCTCCTTTTTTTTAGATCTTATTTTTACCACTTTCCCCCTCTTTTCCCCAGTATGAAAACCTTTCCCCCTCTAGTTCTCTTTTTCATATTATCAAAGTAATATCTAGTTAATTATACTCCCAAACTTTAAGCATCCCCCTAGTAGAAATAAAGTTTTCAAGAGTCCTTTCCTTTTTACCTTTTTATGCATCTCTTGAATTCTGTGTTTGGATGTCGAATTTCTTGTTCAGATCTGGTCTTTTCATTAGAAATAGGCGAAATTCACCTATGTCATTGAATGACCATCTTCTTCCCTGAAGGATAATGCTCATTCTAGCTGGATAGGTTATTCTTGGCTGTAATCCAAGTTCCTTTGCCCTTCGGAATATCTGGTTCCAGGCCCTTTGATCCTTCAATGTGGAGGCTGACAGATCCTGTGTGATGCTAATTATTGATCCTCGGTATTTGAATTGTTTCTTTCTAGCTGGTAGCAGAATCTTTTCGTTGGTGCTATAGTCCTGAAATTTAGTCATGATATTCCTTGGGGTTTTAATTTTGGGGTCTCTTTCAGGAGGTGATCGGTGAATTCTTTCAATGGTGATTTTGCCCTTTGATTCTACAATCTCAGGGCAGTTTTCTTTCAGGATTTCCTGGAAGATAGTGTTTAGATTCTTTATTTCATCATGGCTTTCAGGAAGTCCAATAATCCTTAGATTGTATCTCCTAGATGTATTTTCCAAGTCAGTTGTTTTTCCTAGGAGATATTTCATATTTTCTTCTAATTTTTCATTTTTATGTTTTTGTTTGACTGATTCTTGAAGTCTTATTGAGTCATTCACTTGCATTTGTTCAATTCTTATTTTTAAAGTGTTGTTTTCTTCATTTACCTTTTTAAGCTCCATTTGTAACTGGCCAATTGAATTTTTTTGTTCATTGCACTCTTTTTTCCACTTCACTAATTTTATTTTTCAATAGATTGGTGTCTTTTTCATATCTCTTTTGCAGGGCATCATATCCTTCTTGCAAGATATTGTATCCTTCTTGCACTAATTTCAATTTATTTTCCCATTTATCCTCCAGCTCTTTTATTAGGTTCTTTAAGCAATCTTCCAGAAAGGCCTTTTGAAAAGGGGACCAGTGATGGTCCTTGCTGATTTCCTCTTGAGTTTTGTCTAAAGGAACTTCTGGATCTCGGGTCTTCTCTTCTTTCTCTTTATAAAAGCTGTCTATGGTGAGAGCTCTCTTTTGCCTCTTCATTTTTTTTTTTTTAGACAGCATGGATATCTCTTTAAGGTAGGGGAAAAAAAACGGCGGCTGAAACGACCTCATGACCTACTCTAATTTCTTTAATCTCTTTTTGTTGTCTTATTGCCAAGGCTAGCATTTATAATACAATATTGAATAGTAATGGTGATAGTGGGCAACCTTGTTTCACCCCTGATCTTACTGGGAATGGTTCCAGTTTATCACCATTACATATGATGCTAGCTGATGGTTTTAAGTAGATACTACCGACTATTTTAAGGAAAAGTCCATTAATTCCTATACTCTCTTATGTTTTTAATAGGCATGGATGTTGTATTTTATCAAATGCTTTTTCTGCATCTATTGAGATTATCATATGTTTTTTGTCAATTTGGTTATTAATATAGTCAATCATGTTAATAGTTTTCCTAATATTGAACCATCCCTGCATTTCTGGTATAAATCCTACTTGGTCATGGTGTATTATTCTGGGAATGATTTTCTGTAATCTCTTTGCTAATATTTTATTTAAGATTTTTGCATCAATATTCATTAGGGTGACTGGTCTATAATTTTCTTTCTCTGTTTTTGTTTTACCTGGTTTAGGTATTAGTACCATGTCTGTATCATAAAAGGAGTTTGGTAGGAATCCTTCATTCCCTATTTTTTTGAATAATTTATATAATATTGGAGTTAATTGTTCTTTAAATGTTTGGTAGAATTCACATGTAAATCCATCTGGTCCTGGGGATTTTTTCTTAGGGAGTTGATTAATGACTTGTTCTATTTCTTTTTCTGAAATGGGACTATTTAAGTAATTTATTTCCTCTTCTGTTAATCTGGGCAATCTATATTTTTGTAGATATTCCTCCATTTCACTTAGGTTATCAAATGTATTGGCATATAGTTGGGCAAAGTAACTCCTGATTATTGCTCTAATTTCCTCTTCGTTGGTGGAAAGTTCTCCTTTTTTATTTTTGAGACTAACAGTTTGATTTTCCTCTTTCCTTTTTCTAATTAAATTAACTAGAGGTTTTTCTATTTTGTTGGTTTTTTCATAAAACCAACTTTTAGTTTTATTTGTTAATTCAATAGTTTTTTTTTTTTTTTACTTTCAATTTTACTAATCTCTCCTTTTACTTTTAGGATTTCAAGTTTGGTATTTGATTGGGGGTTTTTCATTTGTTCTTTCTCTAGCTTTTTTAGTTGCAAGCCCAATTCATTGATTTTCTCTTTCTCTATTTTATGCAAATAAGCATCTAGAGATAGAAAATTTCCCCTTATTACCGCTTTGGCTATATCCCACAAATTTTGGTAGGTTGTCTCATTATTGTCATTCTCTTGGATGAAATTATTAATTGTGTCTGTAATTTGCTGTTTCACCCATTCATTCTTTAGGATAAAATTATTTAGTTTCCAATTGCTTTTTGGTCTATTTTCTCCTTGCCTTATATTGCATGTGATTTTTTTTCCGTCATGATCTGAAAAAAATACATTTATTATTTCTGCCTTCCTGCATTTGATTTTGAGGTTTTTGTGTCCTAACACATGGTCAATTTTTGTATAAGTTCCATGGACTGCTGAGAAAAAAGTAAACTCTTTTCTGTCTCTATTTAATTTCCTCCAAGGATCTATCATACCTAACTTTTCTAACATTTTGTTTACCTCCTTAACTTCTTTCTTATTTATTTTGTGGTTTGATTTATCAAGTTCTGAGAGAGGGAGGTTGAGATCCCCCACTATTATAGTTTTGCTGTCTATTTCTTCTTGCATTTCTCTGAACTTTTCCTCTAGGAATTTCCATGCTATACCACTTGGTGCATATATGTTTAGTATTGATATTGCTTCATTATCTATGGTACCCTTTAGGAAGATATAATTTCCTTCTTTGTCTCTTTTAATTAAGTCTGTCTTTGCTTTTACTTGGTCTGAGATCAGGATTGCTACCCCTGCTTCTTTTGTTCACCTGAAGTATAATAGATTCTGCTCCAGCCTTTTACTTTCACCCTGTATGTATCTCTATGTTTTAGATGTGTTTCTTGTATACAACATATTGTTGGATTCTGGTTTTTAATCCAGTCTGCTATCTGCTTCTGCTTTAAGGGAGAGTTCATTCCATTCACATTCACAGTTAAAATAACTAATTCTGTATTTCCTGCCATCTTATTTACCCTAGCTTATGCTTTTCTCTTTCTTACTTAACTTCTTTCTTATTCATTTTGTGGTTCAATTGAACTAGTTCTGATAGAGCAAGGTTGAGATCCCCCAGTCTTATAGTTTTGCTGTCTATTTCTTCTTGCAGTTCTGTTAACTTCTACTTTAGGAATTTGGATGCTATACCATTTTGTGCATATATGTTTAGTATTGATATTACTTTATTATCTATGGTACACTTAAGCAAGATATAGTTTTCTTCCTTATCTCTTTTAATTAGATCTATTTTTGTTTTAGCTTGATCTGAGATCAGCATTGCTGCCCCTGCTTTTTTTACTTCACCTGAAGCATAATAGATTGTGCTCCAGCCTTTTCCCTTTACACTAAAAGTATCACTCTGCTTAAAATGCGTTTCTTGTAAAAAACATATTGTAGGGCTCTCGCTTTTATTCCAGCTACTATCTACTTCTGATTTATGGGAGAATTCATACCATTCACATTCACTGTTATATTGCTTAATTGGAGTTATTTACCCCTATTTGGGCTTTTCTCTTTCTTTTCTCCAAATCCTTTTTCTCCAGTATATTGCTTCTGACCATCCTGTCCCTCAAACCGCCCTTCCCTTTTACAGCCTCTCCCATTTTCTTAGACCTTTCCCCTACTACTTCTGTTTTCCCTTCTATTAGCCTCCACCTTTCCTTTCCTCTTTCCCCTTCCATTTCCCTATAAAGTGAGACAAGTTTCTCTGTGAAACCAAATATGGCTAATATTCCCTCTTTAAGCCAAATCTGATGAGTATTAGATTCACACAATCATCATCCCTTTCTCTTCTGTCCCTCAATTATAATAGGTCTTCTTTACTTCTTCATGAGATGCAAATTACCTCATTTTACCTCCATTTCCCTCTTTTTCCAGTACAATATCCTTTCTACCTCTAGTTTCTATTTTTATTATCACAATAAAATCAAATTATATCTGCCCTCTCTAAATATACCCATGATAGAGATATAGTTCTCAAGACATTTCTTTTTTATACTTCTCTTAAGTTCTGTTATTTGGAGATCATTTTTTTGTTTGTTTGTTTGGCTATGGTCTTTTCATTATAAATAAATTAAATTTATTTTTATTATTGAATATTGATCTTCTTCCCTTAAAGATAATGCTCAATTGAGCTGGATATTTGATTCTTGACTGCAATCCTTTGCCTTTTGGAATATCATATTCCATGCCCTTCAGTCTTTTAAAGTGGAAACTGCTAGGTCCTGGGTAATCCTGATAATGTCTTATCGACATTTGAATTGTTTCTTTCAACTGCTTGCAATGTCTTTTCTTGATCTGGTAATTCTGAAACTTAGCTGCAACATTACTTGGAATTTTCACTTTGGGGTCTCTTTCAGGAGGTGATTGGCAAATTCTTTCAATGGCTATTTTACCTTCTGATTCTTAGAACATTAGGGCAGTTTTCCTTGGTGATTTCCAGAAATAAAATGTCTCGGCTCTTTTTTTATCATGGTTTTCAGGAATCCAATAATCCTTAGACTGTCTCTCCTAGATCTGTTTTACAGGTCAGTTATTTTTCCAATGATTTTTTTATGTTTTCTTCCATTTATTTTTCATTTTTTGGTTTTGTTTGACTTTTTTTGATGTTTCATTGAGTCATTCATTTCCCATTTGTTCAGTTCTAATTTTAGTGAATTATTTTCTTCAGGTACCTTTTTAACTCCTTTTGTATTTTTTTTTCTTTTTTTCTGCTGAGGCAATTGGGGTTAAATGAATTATTCAGGGTCACACAGCAAGGAAGTATTAATTAACTGAGGTTAGATTTGAACTTAGGTCCTCATGACTTCAGGGCTGGTGCTTTATCCACTGTGCAACCTAGCTGCCCCAACAAATTGAATTTTTAAATGAGTTGTTTTCTTCTGTTTTTTTTTTTTCATTTCCCAAATTCTGTTTTTTAAGAAGTTGGTTTATTTTATTTTTCCAGCAAAAAAAAATTCTGTTTTTTAAGGAGTTGTTTTCTTTTTTCATTTTGTCAAATCTATTTTGTAAGGAGTTATATGCTTTTTCCTTGTCACTAAATCTATTTTTTAAGGAGTTCTCTTCATACAGATTCTGTGTTTCTTTCTCCAAACCCTCTAGAAAAGTTCTCATTTCCTTTCCCTCTTATTCTTCTAACTCTCTTTTAAGATCCATGTTTTAATTCTTCCAATAGAGGCTTGTAAGATGGGGACCAATTCATATCATGCTTTGGTTCTTCATCTGGAGACCCTCTGCTTTTAGTGTCCTCAGGGTTTGAAATCTATTTCTCTCTTTCCACATTAAAAACATTTATCTATGTTCAGAGTTCTTTGCTTTTTTAGTCATGTTTTTTTAAATGTTGAGGTGTGCTTTTAGGGAAAAGTGGAGATTGTCCAAGCTTCCTCTACACATGAGAGTATCTGTGCTGGGTCATTACTGACTAATTTCTGATGCTGGATGGGCTTATCCAGGTCCCAAGATATTCTGGAGTTTAGTGGTTCACTATTTGTCTTTTCTTCTTGTGTTGGATGCCTTACAGATAATCTGCTGATCTACATGCTTACTAACAGGATAGAGTAACTAATATTGCTGTGGATTCCTCCAGATAGATTCCCTGGCAAGGAGCTCATGTCGTTCTGGGTCTATATACTATTTGCACTTTGCCTGCTTGCCTCCAAGCCTGAAGATCTTCCAAACGATCTTCTGCTAGAATTTGTTACTCTCCAAATATTTTTCAGTTCTGCCACTCCAAAACAAGTTCAGAGGCTTGATTTGCTGTTAATTTGAAAAATTTCAGGAGAGTTTAAAGAAAAAAAAAATTTCTCCTCTCTGCCATCTCGGCTCTGCCCTATCACATATATATATATATATATATATATATATATATATATATATATATATATTAATGAGAAATCCTTCAACATAGATACTTGTAGATATTTTCCCTTCTTGCTTTGGGTCACATTCAAATTAAATAAATATTTGTGACACATACAACAAAAATTCCAGGAGGCTATCCCAAATCTGATAAGAATTTCCCCTAAGTCTTTTAATATTTTGGGAAGAGCAAATTAGTATTATATCTTGATACTTTAATGACCCACCCATTTAATTTGTCATTCATTTTTTTAATGATACTTTTTGTAAGGCTTATTTTATGCACAACATCTTTTGGCCATTTCCTACACGCATTTCATAATCTCTATATTAAACTTTTTTTCAATTTCCTTTGAGTCATAAGCAGTTTTTTTTATCATATATAATCATAATAATCCACTATTTTATTACAGAATATCATCAGCAGAAAGCAAATTTATGTTGGGACTTTGGCCCAACAGAAGAATCTGAAATCACTGAAATTTTTACATGATATCCAATTCCATCATTTGCTTATGGTACCGTTCCAAGATATCCATAGTGATGAAACCTATCCAATTCCATCATTTGCTTATGGTATTGTTCCAAGATATCCATAGTGATGAAACTAAAAGTATAAATCAACAATGTTTCCATAAAAAATTCAGCTAAATTTCCTATGCACTTACAATTCTATATCCTATATGTAATTTATTCCATGAGTTGTCAATTATTTCAAAATGACTTCCTTACAGAAATTCTTTCAAAAAAATCTGTATCTGTCTCCCCAATTTAAATGTGACTTCCTAGAGATCTAGAGAAGATAATTGATTTATCAAAATCACACAGATTCCAGAGACCTGGCATATTCAGATATTCACATTTACTCATATTGAATTATTTCAATATATTAAGATTTAATTGGAGGACTTAAAATTGTTTCCTGAATTTGTATGCCATCCTTGCCTAAGAGCCATGCTAATCTTTGCCATGTCATTGCAATTTTAGTAAATATGTTTGCTTAACTTAGCACTTAAAATTGTTGATAGAAAAATTGTTGAAAGGAGAAAAGGAGACTGGACTTCAAATAAGTACTCAGATACTTCCTAGCCGTGTGAATTCTCTTATCCTAAGTTTGCCTTGGTTTCTTTACTTATAAAATGAGAATATTATCTGGTCCCCTCCACCTCACCATGAATTGTGCAATCACATTAAATGATATTTGTAAAGCATCTTCCACAATGCCTGAAGGTCATAGATATTATTTTATTATTGTTATTATAAATATTGATGATGATGTTAATACAGAAGCAACTCTACAGTGAAATCCTTACTAGTTTTGGAATATGTTATGTTGGAGATGTTCCACTGGCATAGAACATCCTTAATGCCCCAGCAGAATCTGATCCTTGCTAATAAGTTTATTTGAAACTAATGAATCCCAAATACTAAAATTCATAAAGATGAACTAAAGTTTCCTTTGCTTAATGTGTTCATAAAATTATTATAATAATGAATTATTGTTGTTATTATTTACAACATTTGCTTATAAAATTTATAGTCATTGTGAAATATGATTATAGGAGATATATAGGAGTTACAAGATCTCTTTCTGTCTTTCAAATTAGTCAATAAATCTATCCTGCCTTTGTATAAGATTGGTTAAATTGAAAGTGTGCTAAATTTCTTGTAACCTAGAATCCTGATTTCTTGTTTAGCTAAAAGTGATGGAATTACATAAGATTTAAAATTATGAAGGATCTCCGAGATCATCTCTTTATTATAAGCTTTTCTTTTTCATTTTGTAAATGAGAACATTTGGGACCCAAAATATGAGTTGACCAAAGAAAAATTATACAGGATAGAAATGGCAAAGTTGGGTTTTATTCCTAGATTTTCCAAATCCAAATTCATAAATATTTTTATTATATTACTGCAAAGGTGAGAAATCTTTCTTTTCTGGGTGTTATAAACACGTTAACACAATGGAACTTCTTGGAATGGAATCCTTATTCCATTTTTATGGGTTTTGGATTGCAAATAGACTTGTCAACAGAGATCAGATTCTGCTCAAGCAGCAAAAAAATCTTTGCCATTGGGATGTCTTTAGCATTATATTCTCCAAAACCATTAGAAACTGCTTGGGTTCTGCTAAAATCATTAATTCATGGGTGCCACTACAATTTATTCAAGTGTCTGCTTTCGTGATATAACCACCAATTAGTGAAAATTATGAATTATTTTTTCTCTTACCAGTACCAACTTTATTTGACAAAGCAGATGGTTCTTCCTCCACTTTACATTGAGAAAGTGAAGCCTGATGATGATGCTGATTAACTTGCCAATCACTGGAGACACATCCTCAATGGGACACTATAGTAATTATGAAGCAGTATTTAATGCTGTTGTTATCTGGATGTTCTTAATATTCCATCTTCATCAAAAGATGAACATTTTTTTAACTGTCTTTCTGTAGAGATCCTTTATGAAGATAAACTATGTGTTATTACAAACTCCATTGAACAGTGTCTAAATTATTTCTGAAATTCCTGAAGTTTTTTCCCCCTCCATCTCAAAGTGCTGAATGATAATTCAAATCCTTCTCCAAATCATGAAGTGGGCTTTTATACCAGGTATTTGGATTTCTTTAGTAACCAGTCAATTCTCCCTCTATCTGGAGCAGTGCTAGTTTTATCTAGGCCTGCAAACGATAAGCTTGTCAGAAGAACAAGAAGAAAAAGACAACTTCCATTTGAACCTCCTGTCAGGTAAGGAATTGAAGTTCTGGGAAATCAAATAATTTGTCCAAAGTTGAAATAGTAGGAAGTAAAATAGGTGAGATCCTGACTTTAAATCCTGAGTAAAATCTAATGACCAATCCTATCCAAAGAGAGGAAGTGTGAGCCCAAGAGAAGAACTGTTGCACACTTTCTGGAAGGTTATGTTCACAAAAATACCAAAAAACAAAAACAAAAACAAAAACAAAAAAACAAACCCCCCTCACTTTTTTTTTTCTGGGAGGAGACCAATAACTACCTGAACATATAGCTCAGAAGAACTCTATGTTGACCCTTGGGGTACAGAGAGCTTAATAACCTAATAATCATGAAATTGATTCCCTAATTTCAGTGATACAATCTTACCTTCTTTGGATTTTTCATTATATTTGGTAGTTACTTAGCACTATTATCATTACTCAGGTAAATTATACATGAAAAATAAAACAAATTTTTAGATTAAACTGAGTTTAGAGGAATAGTAAGGATAGTTAGAGAATTATGAAGTTAGGGTTTAAAATTATCTAGAAAGTCTAGTACATCGAGCTAAATTTAGGAAGATCAAATTCAACAGGACAATAGTCTTGCCTTTGGGTGACATTAAACTAAAATAAACCTATAGCCCATTGATCAGATGTTAAATCTTATGTCTTCTAAGCCCACATAATATCTTGTATCCAACCTTTCCCTGAATGTATTATAGAACAAATGATTGGAAATAATTCACAGCTCTCCTGGAAGGCAAATTGGAGATAGATTTTCAAGTGCTTTAAATACTTTTTAAAAATGACTTTGTATTGTATCTTAGGAGCAAGAGTTATTTGAGTTCTGGAGTTCAATAGTGATTCTGGAGTAGGGACATTTCATGAAGTGTCACTGTTACCTGTAGTATAGGAATATCAATTTCCCAGGTAAGTGAAGGAAAATGGATTGTAGAGGGGAGAAATTAGAGGCAGACCAATTAAGTGGTAGTTATTTTTCAGCATGCCCAGCTCTTCATGACCTCAGTTAGGATTTTTTTTTTTTTTTGGCAAAGATACTAGAATGGTTTTCCATTTCCTTTTTAGCTCATTTTACCAATGAGAAAACTAGATCAAGTAGGATGGAGTGACTTGCCCAGGATGACACAGTTAAAAAGTGTCTAAGACCAGATTTGAACTGAGTAAGATGAGACTCCAGGCCCAGTTCATTAACCACTGAGCCACCCCACTATCCGTAGATCAATTAGGAGAGCATGTCAATAAAGCAGGTAAAAGACGATTAGGGTCCAGAGGGAAATTAGTTCCATGGATTTTGAGTAGAGAGAAATGTTGGATACAAGAGGCTATATGGGGTTAGAAGAAGTAAAATTTTACAATAGCTTAAAGGAATATTGTCTGAATAATTACTTGAGGCTATTAACCTAGGAGATTAGAGGGAAGGAGATAACACTAAGTAATGAAGAGGGACAGATGGATTTTTTTGTATGAACTGGTTCTGGTATTTCTATATGACAATTTGCTCCAAATATCGAGTTGTGGACTTCAAACTTAAGAGATAGGTTTCTGTATATAGATTTACTTGTATCTATCTTATTATTTATATATATATATACATATATATATACACACATATATATTTGTGTATACACATATGTATATATACATATATACTTGCATATATGTGTGTGCATATATGGATTTTTAGTTTTAGTCTACATAGAGATGGTAATTTAACTTGCAGAATATGATATTATTACTGCAAATGAGACTAAAGGGAAAAAAAAGGAAATCTGTATGACAAGAAACCCTTCTTTGACAGCAATAGAGAGTAAGTTGTTAATTATTTTACAACAAAGGAAATTCAAAGGTCACTGGACAACTATGAGTAGAATTAGGAGAATAATATTACTAAAGACCTGAGAGAGAAAGGATAAATATCATAGACAGTTATGTGTGATGTATGTTATGAAATACACATTAATTTAAATCCCATCAGGTGTAAACTAAGAAATATGAAAACCAAAAGTACAAAGAAAGATCATTAATTAAAAGTAACTTGTTACTCAGAGAGTGTGGATTCAGATGACTGATCAGGTCTGAACTTCTATTACCAAAAATTGTGAAATGAGAAGGGAAAAAAATGTCAAATATCAAATGGTGATAGTTTTGCACAGAAGGTTGACTGATTAAAAGAAGAAGAAATAAAGATTGATAAATTTGATGGCCAGGGGGGAATCAAATTGTTACTTTTAAAGGATGAGCAAGATTTGGAAATGGTGGTAGACAGCAAGGGAAAAAACAAAACAAAACAAAACAAAAAAAAAAAAACAATGACTAGGAACACACTGAAAATTAATGTAAAAAAGTTAATTGCTACTTCAAGCTTCTTTAAGATAGAGGAAAGCCTGAGACTCATCCATGGATAGTGAGGAATAGTTATTGATAAGTAAAAGATTTCAGTCTTCCTAGAAATCAAAGAAAAAAAATGAAAGGGAGAAAAAATAACATTGAAAAGATTTCTTTTTTAATTTCCTCAATACAATGAACTCATCTTTTGAGATAGAGGAAGTGTGAGTGTGGAAAGTTTTTGACAACTAGATGATATAATGGGAAAAGTATTGACTTCAGACCTAGAAAAACATGTTCTTGATTCCTGACTAAGCTATGTACCAACTGTGTAACCCTGAACCAATATTTAAGTACTTTTAACCTCAGTTTCCTCATTTTTAAAGTGGGGACATTTATGAGAATCTTATAAGGTAACATATATCAAGTACATTACACCTACTATATAACTATCTATATCTTATCTATTACTATCTCTAAGAAGAGGAGAAACACATCAGGATATTTCTATATGGGAAATAGAATTCAATCAGAAAAATATAAATAATCCCTTTCAACAGGCAGAAATCAAATATGTTAAATAACACACATGTAGGAGACCTAGTGACTGCTTCTGGCTCTTTTAAACAATATATGTATAAGATATACAAAGGTAGGTGGTGGCCATAATCCATGACTAGGGTTGAAGAAGACACAGATATTAATTGAACTAGAACACAAATGACTCCAACGTAGAGAATTGTAAAAAAAAAAAAAAAAAAAAAAAAATTAACTAGAGGATTGGAATTGGAGGGGAGGAAAATAAAATTATCATATGAGGAAATAAATGAAGAGAACAAAGAAAGGAAGAAATAAGAAAGGAAGAAAGGAAGGGAAGGAGTGAGGGATGAAGGAGAAACAGAAGGAGGGAGTAAGGAAGGGAAGGAGGGAAAAAGATGTGGTAAAGGAGGGGAGGTAATGAAATGATAATTGAACCTTTTTTAATTGTGGTTAAATGATTCTTATATGTGATTAAGGGTTAATAGTCTTTTGGAGAATAGTTCCTTATGGTATCTCTTCCATGGTAGTTGCTCACCTTTCTTTATTAAAATATATGTGTATATATATATATATATAATGCTTGATATGAAGCTAGATATATATATATATATATATCTAGCTTCATATCAAGCATTTTTCCCTTCTCATTGAGTAACCTTTCTTGAGAAGACCTTCCTTCTTCCACTGTTAGGCTGACTAAAATTCAGCTTGAAGTCAGGATTCCTGTGTTTCTGCCTCTGACATTCATCAGCTCAGTGAACAAAAGTAAACTTCATCTGTAAGAATAGTAATGATGTCAGTATTATTTATCCTTTAAAATTATTTTAAGGTTCAAATTAGGCATTGTTGTTAAAACTTTTGTTAACTTTAAATCATTAGTTATTATTATTATAACTCATACTGAACTTTTTTGTTTGTTTGTTTGTTTTTAACCAGCATATGATATAACTGGATTCAAGAATCTCCCAACAAGGAAGCTCCCACTATTTTTTGCAGTTAATCAAATATTTTGCAATTTCTGGATGTAAAGACATATGTAGGTAATTATAGGCTAAGTGATTTACCCAATGATATATAGCCAAAAGCAGGACATGAAAATTTTCCTAATTCCAAGATTATTATTCTATTTACTCTTTTATTTCAGTCAAACTTTACCCCTTCCTTCCCATTTGACTTAAGAGATACTGACTCGTTAACCTTATCAACATTTCATTTAAATGTGAAATGTCATTGCAAAAAAGTATGAAATTAAAAAAAAATAACTAGGCATTAAATGAATCAGCTGGATTATAATAATTGATAAACATTATATTAATTCATCTCTCCCTTCCTTGGGTTGCAGACAAATTAATTACATGAAAGAAATTTACTGTCATCAATTACGTGTAAGATAAAAGGGACATGAATCGCATTCTTTAGCACTGAGGATGTTTCTTATTCCTTCAGTCACACTGTAAAAAAATTCATCGCTAACAGAATAAGCAGTATTATGAAGAAGACTAATGTTTGATTCAACTTTGAATTAAAATAACTGGATGATTTAGGTAAGATATAGACAAGGTCTCATTAGAGAAATGAAGAGAAAAGAAAAGAACCAATAAAACTTTGTGATAACAGGAAATTGGTAGAGGATTGACCAAAATAGAGAATAAAAACAATGTAACTGAATTCATTTTCTTAGGCCTTACCCAAAGCCCAGAGCTTCAAAACATATTCTTTGTTATTTTTTTAATCATATACATTGTCACAATTATAGGAAATATACTCATTGTCATCACCGTGACTGCCAGCCAAACTTTGAAATTTCTCCTGTACTTTTTTCTAACCTTTCTACCCAACATGAATGCTATCTATTCTTCTGTCATTGCTCCAAAGATGGTTGTAGATTTGCTCTATGAGAAGTCAATCATCTTGCTGAAAGGCTGTCTAACTCAGCTATTCACAGAGCACTTTTTTGGTAGTGTTGGAATCGTCCTCCTTGTGGTTATGGCTTCTGATCACTTTGTGGCCATCTGTCAACTCCAGCACTAGATGATCATCATGAATCCCTGTGTGTGCCAGCTGCTGGTGGCAGTAGCCTGGATAGAGGGTTCTGTACATGCTACCAGCCAATTACTCTTCATGGTTTATCTTCCCTTCTGTGGACCTAATGTAATCAATAACTTCATGTGTGATTTATTCCAACTGCTGAAATTGGTCTGCATGGAGACCCAAGTTGTTCACCTTTTAGCCATTGCTAACAGTGGAGTAATGTGTATGTCTACCTTTCTCATTCTAATTATCTCCTATATCATGATCCTCTCTTCCCTGAAGGGTGGTAAGTTCAGAAGACCCTTTCTACCTGCAGCTCTCACTTCACAGTGATGGTCTAGTTTTTTTGCTCCCTCTGTATTCTTGTATATGAGGCCAGTAGCCACTTTTCCCATAGACAAAGCTTTAGCTGTATGTTTTACTATGATTACTTCTATGTTAAACACTTTGATTTATGCTCTTAGGAATACAGAAGTTAAAAATGCTATGAGGAAACTCTGGATTACAAAAGTAACTTTGCTTTTTAAATAAAATATGTCCAACAATCAAGTCATTCAAATGAAAAGGAAAGATATAAACACTTTAGTAATTTTCTTAACTCATCAGTGCTTGTATGCAGTCAGCCACTTGTGCAGTTAATCTTAGTGACCTCTGTTGAAACCTTCCCAGTCAGCCTTCAAGAGACAGCAGTAGGATATCCCATTGTCTTTGCTCACTAATTCCATCTCTCTATGTATTGTAATGGTAGTACTAATGTCATATCCTCATGATTACTTATGCTAATCAACTTTTTTTTGTATTCATTTGTTGCCTTGTTAATAGTTTTTGCTCTATTTATAAATTTATAAAAAGTAGCATGAGCAGTTTGAAATCCAGCCAGATCAAACTAGCTGCCACTTTGATGTACTAATTTTTTTTTTATCTTTTATCTTTCTTGAATTTACTTATTGACTTGGATGAGGCCTGAATTAGAATTTCTTTTAACAACAGATGGCACACTGATTATCATACTCTTTTTACTTATCAAAGCTCACAATCCCATTACACTTCCCATCCTAGTCAAAATCTTCCCATGAGTATTATATACAGATTATAACTATCTGGACTTTAATCTTTCCTTCTGCTACCTAGACAACTGTTAAATGCAATGAAATAGATAGATAGAGATAGAAAGAAAGAAAGAAAGAAAGAAAGAAAGAAAGAAAGAAAGAAAGA
>JAJPUD010021641.1:0-22752 GCA_023553655.1 Myrmecobius fasciatus | reverse complement strand
ACCATGTATTAGGGCATAAAAATTTCAAAATCAAATGCAGAAAAGCAGAAATGTTAAGTGTATCTTTTTCTTTTTTTTTTTAATTTTATTTGCATAACATATGTGTGGGTAATTCTTCAACATTAACCTTTACATAGCTTTCTGTAACAAATTTTTCCCCCCAACTTCCCACCCCTCCCCTAGATGGCAGGGTATCCACTACATGTTCATTATGTTAAAATACTTGGCAAATTGAATATATGTATACATTACCATTGTTGTGCAAGAAAAATCGTATCTACGCAAAAGACATTAGATAAAGGAAACACAATGTAAGGAAACATCAATCAAGAGTATGAGAATGTTATGTTGTGGGCCACATTTCACATCCCTCTCTCTGGATGTATATGACTTTCTTCAGTGAACAATTGGAAGTGGTTTGAAACATTTCACTGTTGAAGGAAGCCATGTCCATCAGAATTGATCATCCTATAGTATTGTTGTTGCTGTATATAATGATCTCCTGTTTCTGCTCATTTCACTCAGCATCAGTTCATGCAAGTCTCTCCAGGCCTCTCTGAAATCGTCCTGCTGGTCATTTCTTACAGAACAATAATATTCCATGATATTCATATACCATAATTTATTCAGCCATTCTCCAATTGAAGGGCATCTATTCAGTTTCCAGTTTCTAGCCTGTGTATCTTTTTCAAATTATGATGCAATAAAAGTTACATGTAATAAAGGGCCAATAAAAATAGTCCAAAAATTAATTGGAAAGCAAATAATTTAATTCTAAATTCTTAGTGTTTGAAACAACAAATTATAGACACAATCAATAATTTCATCCAAGAGAATGACAATAATGAGATAATATATCAAAATTTATGAGATGCAGCCAACGCAGTTCTTTGGGTAAGTTTTATATCTCTGAATGCTTACCTGCACAAGAGAAGATCAATGAATTGGGCAAGCCACTAAAAATGATAGAAAAAGAACAAATTAAAAGCCCCCAATTAAATACCGAATATGAAATTCTAAAATTAAAAGGGAAAATTAATAAAATTGAAAGTTAAAAAATTATTGATTTAATAAACAAAATGATGAGTTCATTTTAAGAAAAAAATAAAATAGGCAAACCTTTATTTGATTTGATTAGAAAAAAGAAAGAAGAAAATTATATTGTTAGTATCAAAACTGAAAACGGTGAACTTTCCACCAATGAAAAGGAAATTAGAGCAATAATTAGGAGCTATTTTCCCAAGTATATGCCAATAAAGCTGATAATCTAAGTGAAATGGATGAACATTTTCAAAAAATATAGATTGCCCAGATTAAAAGAGGATGAAATAAATTATTTAAATTATCCCATTTTAGATGAAAAAATTGAACAAATTATGAATTTTAGAAAAGTTAGGCATGATAGACCTTTGGAGAAAATTTAATGGAGCCAGAAAGGAATATACATTTTTCTCAGTGGTACATGCAATCTACATAAAAATTAACCATGTTTTAGGGTATAGAAACCTCAAAATCAAAAGCATAAAGGCAGAAGTAGGAATTGGAAATATGTTACTAGATGATTCTATTTTGATAGGCTGGCAGATTGAGTATAAGTTTCAATGTTTCTTATATTCCTAATGTTAATGTTTCATGTATATGGCTTCTGGATTAGAAGGAGTCTTGATACTTGTTTTTCTAAAGCAATCATGTATACCCCACATTATGTACACGATTGGTTGTTGGTTTGTTGCTGTCCTTTGTTATCAAAATGAACCAAAATAACATCACTATATTAGAGTGAAGTTACAGTGTGTACAATTGTGGCTAATCAGACCAAAATGAGTGCTGCCAAAGATCAGACACAAATAATCCATATCAACATTGGGGTGGCTTCTCTAACTTTGTTTATTTCGTGTTTCATCTGGGCTAATTCAATTTGGCTTTGCTCGTGGAACACAGCACCTTCTCTGATAAAGTTACACCATGGTAGGCAGTCCTGTGCCACTGTCTCTCATGTCATATGATTGAAGGGAAGAAACCAACAATAACTCCAATCCCAGTACTTAATCACTTAATCACTCCATCCCAGTACCTGTGACTTGTTTTCACTATTACGAAATACTCTCTTTTACCATCATATCTATGAACTATAAATCTACTATGACTCTGGGTAATTTTTAAATACATGTCATTTTTTGACAATCTGGTACCTTTGTGCCAGCAATTACTCATCAATTTTATAATGGGAATATCTTCCATATCCAGTTTTTCCAAATATTTCTAAGATATTTTTGTTGTTTTGTGGTGATAGAATCTTCTCTGAGTACTTTTTTTAGATAAACAAGAAATTCTATAGGAATGATTAATATGAGGTCTTGCTTAGGCAAATGGATGTGATGCCTTCTTTGTGTCTCTTTTAGATATAGAGTTTTATTACTTTAAAAGGGAACATTTTATATGAATGTCATGAAATAGTATTGTTCTGTAAGAAACTACCAGTGTGATGATTTCAGAGAGGCCTGGAGAGACTTGAGTGAACTGCTAAGTGAAATGAGCAGAATTAGGAGTTCATTATACACAGCAACACCATACAATGATTTATTCTGATGGACATGGCTCTCCACAACAATGAGATGTTTCAAACCAGTTCCAATTGTACAGTGCCTGTGGTACTTCAACATAGCATCTTCATGCTTTCCCATGGATGTTTGCTTGCATTTTGCTTTCCTTCTCAGGTTTTTTTTTCCTTGTAGATCCGATTTTTTTACAGCAATATAACTGTATAAATACGCATACATATGTTGGATTTGTCATATATTTTAACATAGTTAACATGTATTGGACTACCTGCCATCTAGAGGAGGGGGTGGGGGGAAGAAGAGAAAAATTTGGAAAAGAAAGCTTTGCAAGGGTCAGTGTTGAAAAATTACCCATGCATATGTTTTGCAAATAAAAACGTTTTAATAAAAAAGGGGGGACTGGAAGGAAACATTAAAGAAAGACTGAAATTGAATTAAAGAAATTTCTATTTCAATTTTTAAATTAAATTTAACTTCTGGAGGAATACACTTAACTTTAAGGTTTTCTATTTTTGATAGCTACTTTCATCAAAGCATCCAATGTTAGAGTTATACTTCCCTTTTTTTGTCCTTCCTTGTTCTCACATCCATAAATTTCTTGGTTTCTCACCTTTCATTCCACAGTCTATGTATCATTTTTATCCCAGACTAATGGATAGTCATCATCTGGGTATGCCAACTCTCTTGAAAACTAGGCAAAGAGAAATCTGCTCTTCTTATATCCAGCTACAGCTATGTCATATTTTTCTTACACATTTAGCATATAGCATCTTTACAAAGTTCTTCTCTGTGAGGGAGAATATCTAATTTTCACTATTTTTCTGAATAATTTAGTGACTAGTTTTCAGATATTACCTCTTACTTTTTTCCATCAATACTAGAATTATCTCTCATTTATTTTACAAATGTCAATCTGTTATGTTTAAGCAGTACTTCACATCTCACCTCCTTCAATCATGCTCACAACCACCACTCTTTTACCAACTCAGATAATACAATTTTTATTTTATTGCCATTAAGCATTCCTAATATCAAAAGTCTATAAGAGATGCAATTCAAAAGCCTCACACCAATGTTGTAAATTGTTAAGATATATACTACTAATTTTAGCTCATTTTTAATGCATATACAACATATGATTATAAATGTACAAAAATCAAGCTATGTAACTATAAATATACACTTGCAATTTCAATCAATATCATAAAATTGAGATACTGTGTAATAATGCAAATTCCTATGTGTTGTATCTAGAGCACAGCATTAGGAAATTAGTAAATAACCATGGTATAATAAAATCCTACATACTCAAACTGCAGATATTATAGCACAAGCTTCAATGAAGCACAGCAGATCCCTTTAGAAGCAATTCATACTAAAAATAGAAAAAAAATTAAAATAACATAATTTTCTTGAAAATAAAATTCTAGGAAATTTCATAGAATTTCTGGAAGGCCTGTAAGCTTCAGTTTAATAGATGACATGGAAAAGACTTAACTGCTTATTACCTGAAAGATTGAATTTAACTTTAATCTTGAGGAGGAAATGTGAAAGAAAAGGCTCTCAAGAGACTGTAAGCAATATTTTCAATGAAATAAATGGCATGAGACTGAATTTTCAGACAAATGAAGAGGAGTCATCTGTGGTTATATTGAGGAATTAGTCTTATTGTGAACTTTGGATAGTTGTATATGTGTTTTAGTTTTGTAAAGGGTCCTGTCCTTACATGTCTCAAAAGTGGGTAGAATAGATATCTCTGGCCTCTTCTCCTACCACCTTTCTTCAAAAGAGACTTTCCTTCCTTCCAGGAAGAAAAGTAGGAAGTTGTGAACAGAGGCCATTCTGATCTTTTTAAGGAAAGGGGTATGGTCTTAGAATTATATTTATCTTCTCCTTTAAATATTATTAGTCTAGGGATATGGTTGGATTTGATTTAACTTCTGATCATTTTGCCATTATTGAGCAGGTAGGTGGACCCTAAATTAATATCAAAGGATTAACCTTTTCCCATCAAATATCAGTTTCACAGATATAGAAAATAAGAAAGGCACTTAATTGTCAAAATCATAGGAAAATGGAAATAAAAGAAGGTATACATAGGACAATATATACTAAACAATACATGAAAGAGGTCTCCCACTGGAAAAAAGATAATGAAAATGAGAGGGAGGTGGAGAGAGAGAGAGAGAGAGAGGGAGGGAAGGAAGGAAGGGAAGAGAGAGGAAGAGAGAGAAAGAGAGGGAGGAAGGGAGGGGGTGAGGGAGGGAGAGGGAAAGAGAAGATCCTCATCTCATATCTATCCAGAGTTTTTTTCTTTAGCAATTAGAAGTGAAATTAGACTTTTATATCTTCCTTTTTAAAGCTGGAAGTAGAATCACCCAAAATTGCTTGATACTTGAAAAATCCTGAAGAAAATTGAAGGCTGAAGGATTTCTGCTTTTTCCAACTATACCCCACCCCTCACACATGGGCATTCTTCTCCATCAATGGGACAAAGGTAATTATTATTTAATTGCCCTCAAATAATTAACCAAGAACTCTTTGAATTGGGATACATAGGGTACTCAGGGAGGACTAGAACCTCTGATGAGAGGGTTAGTTGAACTCCTTTCAGGGCTGATTACCCACCTCAGGTGTCTACTTGTCAGCCAACTCTCAACTGCGTCTCCAAAAAGGTGTAGCATGTATAATAGCCACCTTATGGCAAAACTACCTCAGCAGATGGGCTAAACTAAGGTTGAAGGCAACTGTTAAGTTTTAACCCTGGTGGTTCATGAGAAATCAAGGAGTTCTAGGAAATTTGTAGCTTAAGTAATATATGTGAATCCTGAAAGAAGGCAGAAGGGTGGACAAATATAAAAGTTTCCAATTGTCTCACATATAGGGCAGTGTATGTCTTGATGTTTATATAGATTTTAGATGCAATGCGTACAGAAAAACAGAAAATCTTCTAGAGCCAGTGCTTTTTTTGGTCTTGGCTGCATTACTGTTGGCAGGGAATACTGATCTTTACTCACTATTACTCACCAGTTTTGTAATAGTCAATAAAATTTTATTAAGTGTCTACTATATGTCATGCACCATGCTAAGTGCTGGGCATATATAAAAAGAAAAAGAAAGGCAGTCCTTACCCTTGAGGACCTCATAACTAAATGAGGGAAAAGAACACATAAAAAAGAGCAGAAAGGGAGAAGGGGATACAATCCCTATACAAGAGGAAATAGTGACGTTTAGGCCAAAGAGGTCAATGAATTAAAAAAAAAAAGTAGCTGACATGTCTGTGAGCGCTCTTTAAATGGAAGCTTTGAAAAGGATTCTTTGCTCTACTCTCTAGTCTTTTAGTCATAAAGGTACTGATGAGGTGTGAGAACCAAATTCATGCAATGTGAAAAAAAACGAAGTATTTCCTGATGATGAAATTTCCTGGAAGAATAAGCATGGTGAAGTTTAATCCAAGAAGTTCAGCTGGTAGAAAATGAAGAGAAGGCTCATCAGTGTGTTTTTGTGAAGAACTCTTTTTTTTTTCTTCTACCAGGATTTCAGTCAGAAGGAAAAAAAGCATTTACTAATCATGTATGAGTACCAAAGGAGAGTGAATTGACACAAGGGTGAATCCAACAGGGAGTTTTTCCACTGTTTCACCTTGATATCTCTCTGATCTTATTATAACATCCCTTTTTGGAGCTATCTTGTTTCAGTTGTTGGGCAATATATTCTCTCATGATTATCAAACAAATCCCAATAAGTCTGCACAACAGGGTAATGGTAGACTGTTCATTTAGACTTATATTCTTATGTTTATATTGTATTCTCCCATAGAATGAAAATTTCAACCAAAGGACTTGCTTCTTTTTGCTTTAACCTCTTTGGACTCTATCACAGTGTTTTGAACACAACGTACACTTACAATTCTTATTGGGAAAGAAAAATAAACGGATCTGTATTTTTTGCTAACTTCAAATGTAAGAGACAAGAAATAATTTTTAAAACTTGTTCAAAAATTACTATACATCATTATCAAAAAATGTCATATATCTCGATATTTGAATGTACTGAATATCAGGTGATGCTGTTCACATGTGATGAAATTTCCTTAAAATGGAATAATAGATCCCAGTTGAAAACTGAGTATAAGAGAGTAAAAATGATAAATTCCTCTGAGAATATATATATTTGAAATCAAATGATATTTAAAAAGGTTGAAAAGAAGCAAATCCTCTTTTAAAAACAGTCCCCAAAATAAAATAGAAAATTAAATGAATTGTAACCATAGAAATCTAAATTTTTTATTAAAGCTATTTATTGGCAAAACATATGCCTGGGTAATTTTTCAACATTGCCCCTTTCAAAACATTCTGTTCCAAATTTTTCCCTCCTTCCCTCTTACTCCCTCCCCTAGATAGCAGGTAATCCAATATATGTTAACTATGTTAAAATATATGAGAAATCCAACATATGTATACATATATACACAGTTATCTTGCTGCAGAAGAAAAATCAGATCTAGAAAGGAAAAATAATCTGAGAAGGAAAACAAAATGCAAGCAAACATCAACAGAAAGCCTAAAAATGCTATGTTGTGGTCCACACTCAGATCCTACAAGCCTCTCTCGGGTTGTAGATGGCTTTCTTCATCACTGAACAATTGGAACTGGTTTGAAACATCTCTTTGTGGAAGAGAGCCATGTCCATGCTAATTGATAATTGTGTTACCTTGTTATTGCTGTATACAATGATTCCTGGTTCTGCTCACTTCACTTAGCATCAGTTCACGTAAGTCTCTCCAGGCCTCTCTGAAATCATCCTGCTAGTCGTTTCTTACAGAACAAGAATATATCACAGCATTTATATACCATAACTTATTTAGCTATTCTCCAACTGATGGACATCTACTCAGTTTCCAGGTTTTTGCAAATACAAAAAGGAATGCCACACATATTTTTTGCACATGTGGGTTTCCTTCCTTTATGATCTCTTTTTTACAGGATCAGTAGAAACACTGCTGAATCAAAGGGTAGGCACATTTTGATAGCCCTATGAGCATAGTTCCAATTTGTTCTCCAGAATGGTTGGATCCATTCATAGTTCCACCAACAATGTATCAACACCCTTAAATGTAAACATGATTTTCCAATTTATTGTTTCCCTTCTGATCTTGTCTGTATTTGTTTTATTTGTACAAGAACTTTTTTTAACTTAATGTAATCAAAATTATCTATCTGCTGTTCAGTTATGAGTTCCAGTTCTTCTTTCCTTCTCCACAGATCTGAGAGGTAAACTATTCTATGTTCCTCTAATTTGCTTATAATTTCATTCTTCATGTCTAAATCCTGAACCCATTTAGATCTTATCTTGCTATGTGGTGTAAGGTGTGGGTCAAGCCCTAATTTCTTCCATAATAGTTTCCAATTTTCCAAGCAGTTTTTATCAAATAGTGAGTTCTTATCCCAAAAGCTGGAGTCTTTGGGTTTGTCAAATAATAGATTTCTATAGTTATTGCCTATTTTGTCCTATTCCTATTCCACTCATTAACTACTCTATTTCTTAGCCAGTACCAAATGTATTTGATGACCACTGCTTTATAAGATAGTTTTAGATCTGGCACAGACAGGTCACATTGATCAGCATTTTTTTTTCATGAATTCCCTTGATATTCTTGATCTTTTGTTCTTCTAGATAAACTTTGTTACTACTTTTTCTAGATCTGTAAAACAATTTCTTGAAAGTTTGATTGGTATGGCACTAAATAAGTAGATTAATTTAGGTAGTATTTCCATTTTTATTATATTTTCTTGGCCTACCCATGAGCACTTGATAATTTTCCAATTGATAAGGTCTAGAAATAGGTGAAATTCATCTATATCATTAAATTATATACATCTTCTTCCCTGAAAGATAATTCTCATTTTTTTCTGGATAGTTTATTCTTGGCTGTAATCCAAGTTCCTTTGCTTTTTGGAATATCAGATTCCAGTCCTTTTAAGATGGAAGCTGATAGATCCTGGGTGGTCCTAATTGTTTCTCTCTGTATTTGAATTGTTTCTTTTTGGCTGCTTGCAATATCTTTTCCGTGGTATGATAGTTCTAAAATTTAGTCATGGTATTCCTTTGGGATTTAATTTTGGGGTCTCTTTCAGGAGGTGATTGGTGAATTCTTTTGATGGCTATTTACCTTCTGATTCTAAAATATCAGAGTAGTTTTCTTTTATGATTTCCTGTAAGATGGTGTCTAGGTTCTTTTTTTCATCATGGCTTTCAGGAATCCAATAATCATTAGATTGTCTCTCCTACATCTATTTTCCAGGTCTGTTGTTTATTCTTAAAAGATATTTCATATTTTCTTCTGTTTTTTTTCATTTTTTGTTTGATTGATTCTTGAAGTCTTATTGAGTAATCCACTTCCATTTGATTAATTCTAATTTTTGGTATATTATTTTCTTCAATTACCTTTTTTAGCTCCTTTTGTAATTGACAAATTGAATTTTTTGGTTCACTGCACTCTTTTTCCATTTCACATTTTTTTCAGTGAATTGGTGTCTTTTTCATATCTCTTTTGTATGGCATTAAATGCTTTTTCCATTCCTTCCTGCAATGATCTCATTTCATTTTCCCATTTTTCTTCTAACTCTCTTTTAAGATTCTTTATGCAATGTTCCAGGAAAGCCTTGTGAAATGGGGATCAGCTCATGTCTCCCTTTGTGGCTTCCTCTGGAGTTACTTTACCTTTAGAAACCTCAGGATTTGAGGTCTGTTCTTCTCTCTCTCCATAAAAGCTGTCTACAGTGAGAGTTCTTTTTTGTTTTTATTCATTTTTTAAGGTTTGAGGTCTGTTCAAAGAAAAGTAGTGACAGCTGCTTTAATTTGCCTTTGGGGCAATTCTGTTGATTGATTTCCTGTGTTGGGTAATCAGGGTTAGGTCTGGGGTTCTTCTGGGGTTCTTCTGGACTCAGTGGTTTACAATTTACCTTTTACAAAAGGAAAATCTGCCAAACCATCTGCTTGCAACCAGGACAGAGTAGCCTAAGAGGCTCACAGAAATTTCCCAAGTGCTTGGAAACTGCAATGGTCTGGCTTCCTGCCATGGTCTCCCCATGCTGCAGTCTAGGCTCCACAGACTGTTCCCCTGCCTGTCTGAAACAGACCAGTTGTGAAGTTCTTCCAAGGTAACTTCTTCTAGAAATATGTTGTAATTCAAATATTTGTGGGTTCTTTGACTCCAAAACCAGTTTAGAGGATTAATATGCTGTTGGTTTGAGAGAAAGTAAGAGGAGGCTACAGAGAGTGCTGCTCTCTGCCATTTTGGCTCCACATCTCCCCTTTACCTCCCCCAAGATCTATAATTTTTAATGAAATTATTGCAAATTCATGCAAGGATGTTTAATTTCTCTATGATAGGAAGCAATATTGTTTTAGTAATTAAAATCTAAACAGACATCATTTCAATTCTTCAAGACCATGTTCCTTTCAGGTTCAAAGATAATATACAAAAGCAACAATTTCAAATTTGAGGTACTTTTAGAAAGAAGAGGATTACATAAATGTGAAATAATGATACTACTAGCATTAATTAATTACTCTCTAATAGAAATAAGACAAAACAGAAAACATTAAAGGTAAGACTCTTATTCTGTTCTTTTAGTTAGTTGTTGATGATGATACATTAATTATTTTGCTCATGGGAAACAACTACAAGTAATGTGTATAAATGTTCTTTGGATAAATTGGATAGAACCAAAAAAAAAAGACAAATAGCCTCAAAGTCAGATACTATTTCATTTACAGGAATTTATTAAATTTTTGAACAAAACTCTGCCAGTCTTTCAGATTTGTGATTCTGATGCCAATCATTCAAGTTATAAATTACAGCTGTATTCTGTAGGTTCTAAGAAACAGTAATAGTGTTTAGAAAATGTACCAATAAGGAAAAAGTCCCAGAACACATCTGAACACAAAAAACACCTGCCATTTAAGAAAATCTACTGCTATCAAATGTAATTTAAAAAGTAGCCTTATAATTGGTCACATATTCAACAGCATAATGTTTGGTTATTTCCATTCATTCATCTTAGCGTAAGGTTGTGTATTTCTCAATTTGTGTTGTTTTTTCCAAAGATGAATGCACTTTTACCTCTTTGAGAAAAAAATAACAAAATGGGATTAAATTAAAAGTTCAGTAATATTAGTCTAAATTAAAGTGTCTGCACAAAGTAAAGATGGAGGAGTAGTATAAAAATTTTCAATTAAATTTATTTGACTTGCCTTCTTATTTCAAGGGAAAGTGAACTGAAGAGTGCATACCACATTTCTAATATTTGTTTCAATACTTTCATAATAATTCCATAAGTTTATTTGCTTTAAATCTATATCAATATGTCTTTAATTCATATAATGTCTTAAAATTATTCATAAATATCCTAGTATAATTATCAATGTTCTATTTATTTAATTAGTTAACAAGCACAATTTGAATTTTGATATTACTTAACATTGCTTATTTTGAGTTTTTTTCTTGTTTCAGATCTTTTGAGCAATTTCCATGTATGGAACTTAAAATTGAATAAATTGAGTCACAAAGAAAAACTGTAAATACATATATGAAGCAATCATGTTCAACCTTGAAAAAACTTTAGATTTAAAATTTCATCTTCTCAATGCATTCACGTATAATGATTATGATCTCTATTACCTTCAAATGAGAAGATATGGATGATATAGTTCATTCCATTGTGATATTCAACTACAGGTAAAATTCTTCTATCATTCAATAAATACCATACCAAATAAATAAATTTAATAAAGACATACATATCTATATCTACACACACACACACACACACACACACACATTCAGTAGAAAAAAAGCCTTAATATTTGTCCAAGGAAATTAGAAAGAATAGTGTAAACTTACTATTGCATTCACCAAACACACAAAATGATGCATTCTCAAAGTTAAAAAAAATAATAATAATAATTTTCAGATTATTTTCTTTTTGGTACATAGGCACTATTGCTTCTTTCCTAGTATATTTAACCCCAACATATTTTGAACCACCCAATTGCTGATGTCAGTCTTAAACATATGGTATGGTAAGGCGCCGGAAGTAGATGTAGGGTGGAGGGTGCGGGTTGGGGAGCTTAGGGGGCAGCTGTAGCTGCCCGGGTGCCCGGCTGCGCATGCGAGCCTCAGTGCTGCCCTGGCCTAGCTTGGCCCCAAGGTTTCGCACCATGAACTTCCAGGACATCCGGATGGTGGCTTTGGAACATCAGGGACTCAACATTATCCCGAAAAGATACAGTTTGGCAGTAAGTCCTCCTAAAAGAGATCCCAAAGTCAAGGGTGTCCAATCAGCAGCAGTGCAAGCTTTCCTCAAGCGAAAGGAAGAAGAGCTAAGAAGAAAAGCCTTAGAGGAAAAGCGGAAAAAGGAGGAATTGGTGAAAAAGCGCATTGAGTTAAAACATGACAAAAAAGCAAGAGCCATGGCAAAGCGGACAAAGGATAAATTGTATGGTTATGTTGGCACTCCTCTTGAAGAGAAGTCAAAAAGGAAACATGTAGTCCAGGGACCCACAGGCCACAGAGCAGACCAAGAATACTTGAATGAGGAAGAAGCAGAATAATTGGAATATTGTCAGACAGAGTCAGAGCATGATGAGTAAGAGAAATATGAGCAAGAAGAACCCCCTCCTCTGAAGTCTATAACTAAACCAAAGGCCCCCCTCAAAAGTGCTCCTTCACCTATGAATTTCACGGACTTACTTCGGCTGGCAGAGAAAAGGCAGTATGAGCTTGTGGAAATTAAAGTAGTTAAAAAAAATAGAGGAACGCCCCAGAACTGCAGAAGAACTGAGGGAAAAAGAATTCTTAGAACGAAAACACAAAAACATAGATAGAGGAAAAAGAGAAAAAAAGGTCTTTGAAAGAGAGAAAAGACTAGCTTCCCCAACCTCCAAAAAGGTTTCTTCCCCAAAAGGGGTTGTTAATGCAAGACACAAAGTTCCTGGGGACAAACATTTCTCTTCCAGGGGAAGCCACCTTCCCCAAGAAGGTGCTGAGAAAAAATCTAGAACTATAGCAGCCAGTGAGAAGCCTATGAGACTGCCATAGGGAGAGAGGACCAAAGCAGTGTCTGGGGAGCAGCACTCACCTAGTGAAAGCCACAAACTCTTGCTTAATGGGGCACAGAAGTCCCACCCTACCTCCCATTCTGTGGGCACGGGAATCTTAAAGACTGTGGTCCATGGGAATCAAAAATCCAGTAGGCACAGACATTCCAAATCCCCTCCTTCCCGTCCTAGCCATTCCAAGCCTGGGTCTATCTCCACTCCACATGACAAGTCAAAAAATTCAGGTGCCAAGCAGCCAGGGAACAGTTCCAGCTCAAATTCAGGGCAGCCAGGTATGGGGACTTCTTGGCCAGTCCTAAGCCCAAGCCCTAAGAGGCACAGTGGCAGTTCCAGCTCAGGACCTGAACAGCAAATCAATGGATCCAAACACTTGATCAGCGAGTCAGGCCCCACTGGGTGACCTATTAGTGGCTCAAATGGTCGTGGGCATCCTACAAGCAATTTAATCTCTAGCCAGCCAGCCAGTAGTACAGGCTCTACAGGGCTGACAGTGACCCAACTTGGGTGACTTGTCAGTGGCTCAAGTGGGCCTGGGAGACCTGTGGATGGCCCTGGAAGACCCGTGAACAAGTCAGGTTGCCCTGGGAGACCTCTGAGCAACTTGGGGGGCCCTGGGAGGACAGTCAGTGGCTCAGGTGCCCCTGTGAAGCCTAGGTGCACAGTTGTTTGAGAAACTATCTCTTCCAAGAATATCAGCAGCTGACCCAGCAATGGGATGATGAATGGGATGAGGTCTCCTTCACCTGACTACAGACCTGCTGTATACCCACAAGGTACTCAAAGGTCCCCATTTCCCCCTATGGCCTGGAAACGATATCATGAGGAGAATGAGGATGAAGAGAAATATGACTCTGAAATGGAGGACTCCATTGATGATGAAGGAGAACCTCAAGAACAAATATCAAAACATGTTGGAGAAATCTTTGACTATGATCATAACAAATACAAAGATGAAAGTGATTATGCCTTACGTTACATGGAAAGCAACTAGAGAGAGCAACAAAAAGAGGAAGCCAAGAGCTTGAGACTTGGTATGCAAGAAGACCTAGAAGAAATGAGACGTGAAGAAGAGGAACTCAAGTGCCGGAAAGCCAAGAAAGCCTGCGTTAGCTGCAGATTTCGATCATGGGGAGAAAAGGCTTTATTGAGAACTCTCCGCAGACTGGAAAAACCCATTTTCCCTTTGGTTTTTATTTGAGGGCTATAGAAGGAAATATGTAAAGGAAGCACTGGAAAACAAGGCTGTGGTTTGAACAGAAAGTATTTATTTTTCAATACTTGCCAGAGTTAAATCTGTAATGCAGATAAAATGTAATATTAATTTGAATGTTTATATATGAAATTAGCTGTTCAAAGATGCCAGCAATGATACTGATGAGCGATGCACACTGATGTGGGGTTCTACTCACCAGTTGTTTGCTAGTCACCTGTTATTTATTTGACAGTTAAAAATCAAGTGATGATTGTTGTGTTTCCATAGTTACTACCCAGATATTTGGGGTAGGACACCCCTGAACCAATAAGATCATATCATAGGCTTCTCTTAAGAATAGTAACCTGTAATGTCAGTCTTTTCCACAAATGTTGCCAGCAATAAAGGAATCTGCCCTGGGCTATGTGTTTGAGAATCCTGGGGTCTTAAAATAATTTGACATTATAAAATAGGGTTCATAAATTCAGAATGGCTGCTATTCCTACAATTTTGAAATAAAAATGTAATAAATTATCTTGGATTCAAAAAAAATTAAACATATGGTATATATTTCCATGCAAAAAACATAAACAATTTGAACATGTTAAGTTCCTTGAAATTGATCTTTGATATTGGCTGTTATATATTAAATTTTCTATTGAATTTGAGTTTGATTGAAAGTACTGAAAATCTGCAATTTTGTTGAATGTCCTTTTTTCCTCATTCAATATGATTAATAATTTTTGCTAGATATGATATTTTTAGGTGCAGGCCTATTTCTTTTGATGATCAGTACATATGATTTCAGGGCCTGTGGTCTTTTATCAAAGCTACTGATAAGTCCCTATACAACTCTAATTGTAGTTCCACAGTATTTTAATTGTTCGTGATTACTTGAGATATGATGTCCAGGCTATATATTTTGGGCATAGCTCTCTGGTAATCCAGTAATATTTAAAATGTTTCAGGTTAATCTGCTCTCCAGGTGAGTTAGATATTTTTTAATATGCTACATTGTATTTCTTTTTTTTTTGTCTCCTCTTATCCTTTTATTTATTTTATTTTTATTTTTTTAAATTTTATTTTTTTGCAAAACATATGTATGGGTAATTTTTCAACATTAACCCTTACATAGCTTTCTGTTACAGATTCCACCCCCAACTCCCCACCCCTCCCCTAGATAGCCCGATATCCACTACGTGTTAATTATGTTAAAATATTTGGCAAATCGAATATAGCTACATTGTATTTCTTCCTATAGTTTTCAGAAGTCTCTTGACTTTGCTTTTGAATTTTTGAATCACCTCATGGAATTTTTTATTTCTTCTCTTTGGTTTATCTTAGTTTTTCTATATTTTGGATAAGATTTAGTAGTTGTTTGGCTGGTCTGCTAATGGTTTTTCGTGTCTTTTCTCAAAAGTTCTCAATTATTTTCTAATTCTTTCCTCTTTCACATTTCATTAGTAACATAATTCTTAATCTTGTTTTTCATTTCTTCTAGGATTCCAATTCATCTTTTGGCAAATCTGTTTTTTTTAGATATTTCTCTTATGGGTATCATGCAACTATTCTCATCCTTCTTGTTTCTTATTATCCATGACATCATAATTACTTATTTCTTGTTGTTGTTTTTTAACAAGTCATTCTTCACAGCCTTCTTTCCCACTTTAGGCCAGGCAATTTACACTTCTACTGGGTTTATTATGACCTTGTAGGATGCTGGTTGGTCTTGTCTTGTGGTCTGATGCTATAGAATTCAATAATTGAACATCTTTTTTTCCAGTGTCCTACAAAATTTCAACAGGTCTGATTCAGTCACATAAAGGGTAACATTTGATTTCTAGGTTTCAGGACTTAGTTTGGGTTTAAGTGTCATAGCTGTGTACTTGTTCCAGTTGACAGTAGTTAGCCCCAGTCTCTGTCTGATAGTGGAAGCTACAATTGATTCAGACTACTAAATGTATTGTTTGGCTGCCAAAACCCTCTTCACTCATCCTTATTCCCCTCTGTGAAGAAATGGAACTGATGGCCCTGACCCATTCTGAGCCTGGTGTTCAATATTTCATTTGCTCTGGATAGCTCTGTATTGTTTGTGTAGCTTAGAGATGTGTGGGCTGAACCTGCAAGCTAATTCTGTCTGGGAGACCCCTATGCTGCCATCTGTGGTAAAGAACTGAATCCAACATTTATTTTGTGTGACCTTGCATTTGTTACTCTAGGCAGTGAGTCTTCTCCTGGCTCCTCTTAGAGATCCTAGAATAATGGCCTGGGCCACAGGGTTGCTTCCATGATCAAATCTAGGCATCTTCATGCTGCAGGCTTATCTTAGAGCTTTGGGCACTAAACTCACTTTTCTGAACCCAACTTCTGAAGCTAGTTCCTGTTCTGATCATTTACTGTAGGTAAAATTAGTGATCTTCCACTGGAAAATTAGTCAGTGTTGCTTCTTCTTTGATTTCTTAACCATTACTTTTCTGGCAGTTTCCTAACCTTGTTAGTGGAATAACTGTGTAAGAAGTTAGGCTGTATTGTCTCTTCATATGCCACAATTTTGGAGATTTTAAGAAGTGGTTTCTTAACAAAGGGATCGAGACAATTAAAAGAAAAAAGCAGATATTTTTATTTTTTTATTTTTATTTTATTATTTATTTTTTTTAATTTATTAATACTTTTTATTTGCAAAACATATGTATGGGTAATTCCTAAACATTAACCCTTACAAAGCTTTCTGTTACAAATTTTCCCCCCCTATTCCCCACCCCTCCCCTAGATGTCAGGATATCCACTACATGATAATTATGTTAGAATACTTAAGAAATCGAATATATGTATAGTTATTGCATCATTTTTTGTGCAGGAGAAATCGTATCTACAAGAAAGAATAATCCGATAAAGGAAATACAATGCCAGTAAACCTCAATAGAGAACATGAACATGTTATGTTGTGGTCCACATTTCACATCCCTCTCTCTGGGTGTATATGGCTCTCTTCACCGAACAATTGGAACTGGTTTGAAGTATTTCATTGTTGAAGAGAGTCATGTCCATTAGAACTGATCCTCATATAGTATTGTTGTTGCCGTGAATAATGATCTCCTGGTTCTGCTCACTTCACTGAGCATCAGTTCATGCAAGTCTCTCCAGGCCTCTCTGAAATTGTCCTGCTGGTCGTTTCTTACAGAGCAATAATATTCCATAACATTCATATGCCATAATTTATTCAGCCACTCTCCAACTGATGGGCATCCATTCAGTTTCCAGTTTCTAGCCACTACAAAAAGGGCTGCCACAAACATTCTTGCACATGTGGGGCCCTTTCCTTCTTTTATGATTTCTTTGTGATATAAGCCCAATAGAAACACAAGCAGATATATTTAATCATGATAAAATAAAAAAAAATATTTTACATGAGCAAAGTTAATGTAATTAGAATTAAAAGGGAAAAATTGGGAAAATATTTTTTTTATCAAATAATTTGATGAAGTTCTGATTTCCAAGATATGTAACAACTAATAGAAATTTATAAACCTACAAGTCATAATTTATCAAACTTTATTAACAAATACTTCTCAAAAAAGAATGTAAGCTTATTAACAATTATATAAAATATTATTTAAAATTATCAATGAGAAAAACATAAGTTAAAACAACTTTGTTTTATATGGCAAGTTTTACTTAACATTAAGTATAGTAAATGAAAATGACAGAAGGGAATAACCAATTCTATAAGAGTTGTAAAAAGATAGCCAAACTAAAACACTCTTAATAGAGTTATGAATTGCTTAATCTACTCTGCAAAGTAATTAGAAATTGATTAAAATGTGTATGTACTTCAAAGCAGATACTGTTTTGCTAGATTCAAATAATTCAATAATAAATATAGTATTCCCATATACATCAAAATATTCATAGCAGGACCTTTCTGTAGTATTAAAGGCCTTAAACAATATAGGTATTTATTAAGAAATGACTAAATAAATTGTGTTATATGAATGTAATGGTATTACTGTTTAGTGAATAATGGTAAAACCTTCTAAATGGTGACCTGTTTGAATGTCCTCTCCTGCTCCCTCTGTTCTTCAATTGTTTGTCCTCACAGTTCAAAACATTGCTGCCCTTTTGCTAGCAAGTTTGATTTCCATAATTTGTCTCTCTGAGTTGGTGGTAAGAGATTGAAGTTCTGTGTAGTGCTGACCTCTACATTAACCCTAGACACAAGGTAATTCATTTTCCATTTGTAAAACCATTCTTTAATCACTTTCTTGTAGTTATTAGGTGTTGGATATTTGTGCATTAGTTTGGATTGTATTTGTAAATTGAAGAGCTTTAGTTAGCTAATTAATATTTAAGACCCCTTTGAACTCTGAATAAACCTAGCCCAAAAGTCTTAGTTATTTAAAGACTTCAATAGCTTTAAAATGCACTAAGAATTTTGGGACAATTCTATACACTCATATTATATTCTCAAAAACAAGTGGTATTTGTTGCTGGATTCCATCATACATCTCTCTGGAATAACTTATGCCATTCCCCTAAAAGTTGTTGATTATAATTATTAAGGAACAGGAATACTTACTAATAAATAAGAAGGTTGTAAAATGTCTTGTAACATTTATTTTTTTTTTAATTTCTAAGCTTAGACATATCATGCTGTTCATATAAACAGCTGGATCCTCATAGCAACAGATGTCTAGAATAAAAGTGAAAATACATTCATTTACTAAAATGCTTTCATGAGTTTAAAACTTTGGAATCATGCTGATTAAACATTTGGATATTTTCCTTTTTTAACATTTCATCCAGATATGTGGTAGCGTGGACCATCTAAAGTATTTATCTTTTATCTAAGAAACAAGTTCAGTGCCAGTGGAACAATAGGAAAGATCATAATTTATTTTTTTATTATTCTCCTTGCTTTTAAATTATGGCTGCCTCATAACAATATAATGAAACTTTTTAACCTTGTTGTGCCATCTGGAGTCAATCTACTTGCATAATTTAAATCTAATTATTTGTAATATCATTTCTATTCTTTAATATAAAAAAAACTTTTAGGATAGAATCTCAGTTTGGGAATAGGCAGACACCTTTAGCCTCAGTTTACATTTTGTTACTATTATTAATTTTCTCTATAAGTAGAGATATGCCCCTTTGAACGTGAAGCTAGATTGCATTGGATTGAAAAAGTTATCAAGTTAGTAAATTCCTTAGGTATAATTGACATGACAATATGACACAATAAGCACATAAAAGCACTAGTTTCGTGTTCAACTACCATTAAAAAATATCTAACAAATTTGTCTATTTTTTTGATCTCAGTATCTATAGGTCATTTTATTTGTAAAATGGAATAGGTTATCCCATTGATTTAAGGATGAGTAAATGTAATAAAAAATAGTCCATTTACTTTTTTGGAATATGTGACCTACCAATGGATGAATGAATGTTTTTAATATATAAAAACCTCTGGGCAACACCCTAATCTGAAAATTATCCAATAATATTGAGAAAATTTACTTCAGTTTTCGTGTAGGAAATTATGATAATGTATTCAAAGATAGATCAAGAAATTAGTTTGAGAGACTATTTTATTAAAAATTCTAATATTCTCACTAATACGTTTATGAATTGTATCAAATAACTTACAAAATAGTCCTTGGTAAAGTTTTCATTTTACCCCCTATAATATACCTCATTATATTTTTTTTGTTCTAATATGAACTCTTAATATTATCCAGTACTTGGCAATGTGACAATTCTCTCAGCAATAATCATAATCATTATATCAATAATCAATATATAATCATAATCAATAATCATTAAAGAAATTTATTTAACTCTAATAATCTGATATTCAAAGAACAAATTGAATTGATAATGTTTTCTTTCACCTGGCAATACCCAATGTATCTCATTAAAGCTATGTCTTACTTATGTAAGTTATTTGGCAGGTGAAAATAGGGAAATTGTTTTAAATGATCACAGATAATAGAACTGGAAAAAGACTTCAGGGAAATGTAATCCAATGGTTTTCTTTCCCCAAAACGCATGATAGAATTTAGATAGATTCAGGGACTTGCTCAACCTAATTTAGAACTGGAATTTGAACCCAGATTCTCTGATTCCAAATTCACTACTTCTTATAAGACCTTTTTGTTTTCAAAACATATTCATAGTTTTCTTTTTTTTTTATTAAAGCTTTTTATTTGTATAACATATATATGGGTAGTTCCCCAACATTGATCTCTACAAAGCTTTCCATTACAAATTTCACCCCCAGTCCCCTCTCCTCCCCTAGATGGCAGGAAGTCCACTACATGTTAATAATGTTGAAATGCTTGAGAAGTTATGCAAGAAAAATCCTATCTACAAGAAAAAAAAAAAGAATCAGAGAAAGGCAACACAATGCAAGCAAATGTCAATAGAGATCATGAAAATATTACGTTGTGGTCCATATTTCATTTCCCTCTCTCTGGGTGTATATGGTTTTCTTTCATTGAACAATTGGAACTGGTTTGAGACAATTCTTTCTTGCAGAGAGCCATGTCCATCAGAATTGATCATCATGTAATACTGTTGTTGTTGTGTATGATGATCTCCTGGTTCTGCTCGTTTCACTCAGCATCAGTTCATGAAAGTCCCTCCAGGCCTCTCTGAAATCGTCCTGCTGGTCGTTTCTTACAGAGCAATAATATTCCATAACATTCATATACCATAATATACACCACTCTCCAATTGATGGGCATCCTTTCAGTTTCCAGTTTCTAGCCACTACAAAAAGGGCTGCCACAAACATTCTTGCACAAGTGGGTCCCTTTCCCTCCTCTAAGATCTCTTTGGGATATAGGCCCAGTAGAAACACTGCTGGGTCAAAGGGTATGCACAGTTTGACAACTTTTGAGCATAGCTCCAAATGGCTCTCCAGAATGGTTGGATCTGTTCACAGTTCCACCAACAATGTATTAGTGTCCCAGTTTTCCAACATCCCCTCCAACATTCATCGTTATCTTTTCCTGTCATTTTAGCCAATCTAACAGGTGTGTAGTGGTACCTCAGAGTTATCCTAACTTGCATTTCTCTGATCAATAGTGATTTGGAGCAACTTTTCATATGACTAGAGATGGTTTTAATTTCATCATCTGAAAATTGTCTCTTCATATCCCTTGACCACTTATCTATTGAAGAGTGGCTTGAATTCTTATAAATATGAGACAATTCTTTATATATTTTAGAAATGAGGCCTTTATCAGAACCATTGAATGTAAAGATGATTTCCCAATTTGATGCTTCCCTCCTAATCTTGTCTGCATTTGTTTTGTTTGTACAGAAAATTTTAACTTAATATAATCAAAATTATCCATCTGGTGTTCAATTAGGAGTTCCAGGTCTTCTTTGGACATAAATTTATTCCATCTCCACAGGTCTGAGAGATAAACTATATTACATTCCTCTAACTTGCTTACAAAGTCCCTCTTTATATCTAGATCATGAACCCATTTAGATCTTATCTTGGTATGTGGTGTTAAGTATGGGTCAAGCCCTAATTTCTTCCACACTAGTTTCCAATTTTCCCAGCAGTTTTTGCTGAATAGTGAATAGTTATCACAAAAGCTGGGGTCTTTCGGTTTATCAAACACTAAATTGTTAAGGTTATTGCCTAAATTGTCCTGATAACCTATCCTGTGCCACAGATCGACTGCTCTATTTCTTAGCCAGTACCAAATGGTTTTGATGACTGCTGCTTTATAATATAGTTTTAGATCTGGTACAGCAAGGCCACCTTCATCTACCTTTTCTTTCATTAATCCCTTTGAGATCCTTGACCTTTTGTTCTTCCAAATGAACTTTGGTACTATTTTTTCTAGATCTGTAAAATAATTTCTTGGGAGCTTGATTGGTATGGCACTAAATAAGTAGATTAGTTTGGGTAGTATTGTCATTTATATTATGTTCGCTCTGCCTACCCATGAGCACTTAATATTTTTCGAATTGATTAGGTCTGATTTTATTTGTGCGGAAAGTGTTTTGTAATTTAGTTCGTATAGTTTCTGACTTTTCCTTGGCAGATAGATTGCCAAATATTTTATCCTATCATCTGCTATTTGGAATGGAATTTCTTTTTGCATCTCTTGCTGCTGAACTTTGCTGGTAATATATAAAAATGCTGATGATTTATTTGGATTAATTTTGAATCCTGCCACTTTGCTAAAGTTGTGAATTGTTTCTAGTAGTTTTTTAGTAGAGTCTCTAGGGTTCTCTAAGTATACCATCATGTCATCTGCAAAGAGAGATAATTTGGTTTCTTCATTACCTACTTTGATTCCTTTTATCTCTTTTTCTTCTCTTATTGCTAAAGCTAACATTTCTAATACAATATTGAATAGTAATGGTGACAGGGGGCAGCCTTTTTTCACTCCTGATCTTATTGGGAATGGTTTGAGTTTGTCTCCATTACATATGGTGCTTGCTGATGGTTTTAAATAGATGCTACTGATCATTTTAAGGAAAAGCCCATTTATTCCTATACTCTCTAGTGTTTTTAATAGGAAAGGGTGTTGGATTTTATCAAAGGCATTTTCTGCATCTATTGAGATAATCATATGGTTTTTGTTACTTTGGTTATTAATATAATTAATTATGCTGATAGTTTTCCTAATATTGAACCAGCCCAGCATCCCTGGTATAAATCCTACTTGGTCATACTGTATTATCCTGGGGATGACTTTCTGTAATCTCATTGCTAATGTCTTATTTAAAATTTTTGCATCAATATTCATTAGCAAATTGGTCTTTAGTTTTCTGTCTCTGTTTTAACCCTACCTGGTTTAGCTATCAGCACTATATTGGTCTCATAGAAGGATTCTGGCAGTATGC
>JAJPUD010021640.1:0-22753 GCA_023553655.1 Myrmecobius fasciatus | reverse complement strand
ACAACTCTGAGATACCACTACACACCTGTCAGATTGGCTAAAATGACAGGAAATGATAATGATAACTGTTGGAGGGGATGTGGGAAAACTGGGACACTGATACATTGTTGGTGGAACTGGGAACAGATCCAACCATTCTGGAGAGCAATTTGGAACTATGCTCAAAAAGTTATCAAACTGTGCATACCATTTGACCCAGCAGTGTTTCTACTGGGCCTATATCCCAAAGAGATTTTAAAGGAGGGAAAGGGACCCACATGTGCAAAAATGTTTGTGGCAGCCCTTTTTGTAGTGGCAAGAAACTGGAAATTGAAAGGATGCCCATCAATTGGAGAATGGCTGAATAAATTATGGTATATGAATGTTATGGAATATTATTGCTCTGTAAGAAACGACCAACAGGAGGATTTCAGAGAGGCCTGGAGAGACTTGCATGAACTGATGCTGAGTGAAATCAGCAGAACCAGGAGAACATCATACACAGCAACAAGACTACAATGATCAATTTTGATGGACATGGTTCTCCTCAACAATGATGTGATTCAAACCAGTTGTTCAGCGATGAAGATAGTAATATACATCCAGAGAAAGGCCTGTGGGAACTGAGTGTGAACCGCAACACAGCATTTTGACGCTTTCTGTGAATATTTCCATGCATTTTGTTTTCCTTCTTAGGTTGTTTTTTCTTCTTCTCTGTCTAGATCTGATGTTTCTTGTGCAGTAATATAACTGTATAGATATGTATACATATATTGCATTTGTCATATAATTTAACATATTTAGCATGTATTAGATTACCAGCCATCTAGGAGTGGGGGCTGAGGGGAAGGAGGGGAAAAGCTTGGAACAAAAGAAAAAAGTTTTACAAAGGTCAATGTAGAAAAATCACTCATGTTTTGTAAATAAAAAGCTTTTAATTTAAAAAAATAAATAAAAAGAAAGTTCATGGGACAAATCTCTTACTGTTATCAATATAAGGTCATGGTAAATGCCTGTTTAGGATTCATCTGCAGCTTTGGTTAATGGAATTTGTCCTTGGAGGTAAAATTTCTTGGGCTTATAGCTAATATTATTTGGGAGTTTTAAAGTTCCACCTTCTGAAAGTTCTGGGACAATTACCTGGAGTAAACCTGAGTTAAGGCTATTCTATTCTGCGTCCTGTATATGCTGAAGAATCAGTTTTGACTGATTATATTGTGGTATAGTCATGTCCCTGTTTTTCTTCCTGTGACTAATTTCTATGATCAGAGCAATAGTCAATAGGAATCATTGATGCAATTAAATTATGTCATACCTTGCTGTTTCCAATCTAACTATATGTAATGATTATACTTAGGCATATAAGTATTTAGTCTAGTCATCTATCTGTTACTAGATATTTGTGTCTGTAGGTATTTTGGTCTTTAAAAGTTTCTAAATAATGAGAGGACAATTAGCATAATTGTCTGAGAGACCTAACTGCTTTTTGTTTATGGGAACTACAACTGACAGCGGTTTGTCTGTCCTGTGAGACAAACCTGTCTTCTTGCTTGGAAGCCGTTGGTGCATCTATGCTGGCTTCCCTCATTTTGTGAACCAGTCCTTCTATCTCAGACTGTTCTAACCTTTATTTGTTAGATTTATTTTTTTGTTCTAGATTTTGGTCAAGCTACTGCCTGCTTTCACCACACACAACCCCCTCCCTGGACAAGAAGTTCACTTTGCCCCTCTCAGCTCGAAGCAGCTATCACCCCTGCTCCCAAATGAACATTATATCTTATTAATTTGGGGGGAACTGAGGGTGATTGATAACTGTTAAACTGACCGTATTACTGTGCAATCCTGATTGGGTCCCCTATTGCTGTATTTTGGATTTAAGGATGGAAAATGTTGGGCTAAGATTTGGGGTGACTGTTACTGTAATGGAGTTTGTATCTGCATTATCTAATTGAACATAATGTTCCCTTCAGGTTATGTAATTGTTCCAGAGTGGAAAACCCCTAGTATACTAATCTGTTATGTAGGATGAACTTGATAACTAGAGCCCTATTTCCTCCTCCTTGGATGATTCCTTCAGTGGAAAAAAAAAGGGGGGGGGAAGAAATGAGAAAATAGTAATCAGGAAAGCTACTGGATTTTTCCCAAAAATACTTGAAAAAAATGGGAACCACTAGTACCCCTAGTTTCCTATTCATTTGGCCTTAGGCACTTCTGCCCCATCCCCAACCCACCAGTTTAAATTGGAAGCCCTTACAGCAGCATTTTTCGTTGTTTTTTTTTTTAACCCCAACTGGACTGTGATGTCTGTTTCTGCTTTAACTTGAACCCCCTTATTCTGTTGGGATTGCCCTGGCAGACTCAGTTTCTGGGACCATTTTCTGATTCCTGGCAGTCTCTCTTATCCACTTCTCCAGTCCTGTAATCCCAGTTCCTTAATTAGTATTTCAGCATCCTCCAAGAATATTTGGGTATCAGGCCTCTGAGTTCGTGATTTGCCTGCCTTGGTGGTCTGACTAAGTGTGCATACTCTGACCATTTCTACAGCATCGTTCTTCTGGGCAGGGACAGGTGCAGCAATTTAGGGCCTCACCCTTCCCCACCTGGAGTCTCTGACGGCTTGTGCAGTGTCCCTCTTAGAGGGGCTGGCACAGCTGCCTTGGGCACTGCTATTCTTTCTGCACAAACAACTGCAGACCTAACATTGAACTGTCCATCTCAGACTGAGTTCCCTGGCTGAGATGGAGCTCCAGAATACAGAGGACCTGACAAGCTTGCAACCAGGGAGGACTATGTTAGGCTGTTAACAGCTCTGGGGCTATCAGGGAGAGACTTGCCCTCACCATAGGTCCCTGAACCTTTTCTAGTTTTATTTTGGTGTGTCTGCTCCTGGTAGGGTCAGTCAAAATCATGGTGCTAAAACCTTCCAGGTATCTGGGGGAAGGTGATTTCATGATTTGAATATTCAGAAGAGAGAGTATGGCATGTTGTGCCACAGTTCCATGTCTGTTTCCCTTAATTGTTCTGCCTCAGTAGCAAACACCACCACCACCACCCCTTCTGACCATCAGGAATAATTGGGCTAGCATTCCAAAGAGTCATAAAACCTCCAGATGGCCCATCTCAAACACTTCCCAAATTTATCACAATTTATGATCTCTCATACCCCCAACCTGTCAGAACTGAATTCATAGCCCTTTCCTGGAACTCCAATTCCCCCCCCCCCCCAGTGCCCAACCCCTCCTTCTGCCTGTTCTTCTTTGTTCTCCTAAGCACTATAAGAATCCTTGGAGCAAACTACTAAGTCTGGATCTACTTTGAGATCCAGACGGTTGGCTAATAGCTGCCAGTTTCTCAATGAACTGTGTGCTTTGAGACAAGAGTCCCCTTCAGTCTCTCTCCATAGCTATGGATTCTAAACTCTCCAATTAACATCAATAAAATATTAACTAGTCTCCAATGTGTGGTACTGCCTCACTCTTTTTATTGTACTGTTCAGCTTAGTTATAAAGACTGAATATTTCTATAATTATTAAATCTTCCTTCATTTTTGTAAAAACTGTTTTGTGTATATTTACATTAATACTGTCTGTATCTTGATATATTTATTCTGACATATATGTGAAGGAGATGGAATGAGATCTCTCAAGATAGTTGTGAAAATCCAGTAAGGCTTTATTGGCCTTAGAGTTGGAGTAGGCCTGAAGGTCCCTGGGGATTGACTCAAGGGCATATCTAAAGCCCCTTCCTACAGATGTAAACTGTGTCTCTCTTGATCTTGGGGGGAAGGGTTGGAAAGGCCCTGAATTGAAACCCCTTGGGGAGGGCCCCACCCTGTGAGCTTTGGGAGAAGGAAGGGTGGTCCTGGGTAAGAAATCTCAAAGCCTTCAGAGAGGGGCCCCACCCTCCTGTTCTTTGGGGAAACTCCCAGACAGTGATTTCCTCATTCAATTCAATTGCAGCTCTTGACCTAGGAGCATAATCATTACCCTCTATTGGATTGCATATTAGGCCCTCAAATTGCTCACTAGCTCAGGGCAAGAAAAATAAAATAAAGATCCATAAAAATTAAAAAAAAAACTGTGTGCCCAGACCTTTGCAAAAGTCTTAACATGATTCTGCCTAAGAAAGCTGTTTTCTTGGTGTAATAAACCCATTTTTACCACAAACCTCTTGCCTCATTCATTCAAGTTTGTGAATTCTTTCACAAAGCCTGTGACCAGCCAAGGGATCCTATTGCTGTCAGGGGATCTCTCAACCCTCATTTCTCACACCTCAACACTGCTATTCTCCCATGACATCATTTTCTTCCTACCTCGAACAAATATGGGCAGTTATGTACTTATTAGCCAAAATTCAATTTCTTGGGTAGTTCTGGAGTTTAGAATGTAAGCCCCTCAGCCAATGAGCATGAAGGTCAGTGGTGAGAGGGGTATTTGCATTAGAGACTATTTAAAGTGTAAAACCTGTTCCAAAGGTGCCTCCTCTTTTCCATTCTTTGTCAAACTGGAGGGATGCTCACTTCTCCTGAGAATGTACAATAAACTTTAGTTTTGCTCCTAAAGATATCTCCAGGTGTTTTTTATTAAATGGTGATCACAAACCATTCTGAGCTATACATATGTATGCATATATATATATATATATATACATATATATATGGTGTAAATACATATAGATATATATGTGTACAACATATATATTTGTACTTTTAGTTATTTAAAATGAAAGGAAAAGAAGATGAGAGATGTTAAATCATTTGCTTAGGATCATTCATCTATCAAGTACCCAAGATAAAAAATAAAAATGATTGTATTGATTCCAACCCAAAATAGAGTAGGCTTTAGTATATTGTCTTATGGTTCCCTTTATCTGTTTATTTCAACCTCACATCCTCCATAGCATCCTAGCTTTATACCTCCCTCCCAGCTTTCCTCTGCATCTCAAAACCTTGTTTCATAAAAGGAGCTTGGTAAAAACAAAACAAAACAAACACAGAAATCAAGCTCCTTTGTTATTGAGAGTAATTTGTGTATAATAGATATTTATTGTGTTTTTTCCTCCTTTAGTGATTTATTTATAACTAGTTTGGAGCAGCTAGACAGAACATTAGGCCTGATGTCAAAAACAATCGTATCAGACACACACTAGCTATGTGACCTTGGACTAGACTACTGTTAGCCTCAGTTTCCTCATCTCTAAGAAGGAGATCATAACAGCACCTAACTCCCAGAACTGTTATAAGAATCAAATAAGATAATGATTTGGAACTGGAACTTTAATCAGTCCATCTCACCTTCATTTTAAGAACTTTAATCACCCATCCAGTTTCCATTGTCACACAGAAAAAGGCCAACTTCTGAGACTATCTAGATTAGTATACCTAAGACACTCATGTACCTGCTCAAATAGGTACACAAGCAAGTTTGTTCTTGACTTGGTCCCTCCCTGGTCTCTCCTTAACTTCTCCCTAATTCCTCCCTAACTTACTAGACTCTGCCCTTACTTCCCTCCCCTTCTTTCCTCCTTTCTGTTACCAAAAGCACCTTATTTAATCAGATGTAATTTAGCCTTGCTTAGTTATATTTGATTTAGTCCATGAACTGTTTCATGTTGATAAATGGCATCCCTTGTGGATATGATAAATGTGGATGTGATAAAATGAGTTTCTCACATTGTGAACTGCTCTCCCACCTGGTACCTGGGTACTTCATTTATCTTATATTTCAGAAAATATTGCTTAGGATAGTGCCTGGCACTATTTACATTGTGGATACAATGTAAATGTTCTCTCTCATTTTTATTGTTGTTGCTCTTGTCTCTATTTCCTGTTTTGTCAAGTTGAAAATTGTAAAAATTTTAGCTATTCAACCATTTCCTTACCCTAACCCTATTTTAGGGAGCCATTCCCTAAAATAAAGAAGAAAAAAAAAAGAAAGAAAGAAAAATATTTAGCAAAACTGGTAAATATGTTAGAAAATTTTAACATTATATATAGAATTTCATATGCATGGTCCTGACAAATATAGTTAACTAGGAACTGACTGAAGCTATCAAGATCTCCTTTTCTAGGCCAAAGAACTGTCTGGGTTTGACTAGACCTCATTCCTTCTAGCTTCTGATTATTTTGTAAATCTCCCAAACTCTCTCCTCCAGAGATTCCAAAGCTTTTTTTTTGAACTTTTGCTTGTCATAAGAAATTGTAAAATGCCTAACCCTTCCCACTTGGATCCTAGTCATTCTTTCTGCTTTCCTACCCTGTTTCCAGCCCTCTACTTGGGTACCCCAGCCCCTGCTATGTGGTACCTTGAATTACAGTTCCCTTCCCCCTATTAAAGATCTCAATTTTGTTGTATTAACTGGTTTCCTTTAAATTCAGATTGATAGGCCCTTTGCCTCTCCAAAGAAATTAAAAGGAACTAAGATCTCTACCTTTCTTAAATTCCTAAGACAGGACTCTTTATTCAAGGAGCACTTAATAAGTGTTTGAATTGAATTGGCTTTTACAGAATAAAAGAATTAGTCCTGTTCAATCACCCTCTGATAACAAGCACTAGCTGTATGTTTACCAAAGGTATTCACTATCATAACAGATAAGACCCAAAGCAAAAATTTAGATCACTGCCGACTTTCTGCCATTTTCCTGGGTGTATTTCTGGACCATTTACTATAAACCAGGGACAAACTTTATCTATGTAGATAAAAAATTTTAAAAGATCTTTTTTCTTAACTCTAATTCCTCTCTCTCTAAAACTTTGCTTAAGATCTTTGATGAATAACTGTTCTTTAGATAATTGCGATCCCATGATATCGACAGACGCGAACACTCACCTTATTCTCTCTGGGGCTCGGCGGAGACGACTATCCCTTCGCGGAGCGGGGTTCCTGGGGTCCGGACGACTTGGGGCGATCTGTCGGGCTACTGTCCACCTCTCGGGAGGCTCACGTTGGGCGCCAGTTGACCCGTCCAGCAGGTCATCAACGTGGGTCAGCGAGCAGGACATAAGCGGGGGGAGCAGAGCTCGTAAGGCCGAATGGCCTGGGGAGACACAGAGGTCTGGGGACAGGATCGCAGAGAGGAAGGAGACAACTCTAAATTATGGTAGACTATGTCTCAAGTTTATTGAGCTTGCACAGAGTATATATAGGCAGATAACCACAATGCCGCGTATGCAGTAACAGCACATTGAGCAAGAAGACAGATGGGGTGTGACATTTTGAAATGAGGGGTCGGGGTCAGGTGTCAAAGGTTAGGGGCCCCAAGGGTGGAGTAGAACAATGATATCTTGTGGTTTCCTGAGGCGTGTCGTTCTGCATGCCTATGCTGGAATATGCAGTGGTTATTCTCAGATATTCAGACATTTGTGTCAGGGTGGGGAGGGGGAAGGTGAAAAGGGTCATGGTGTTAAGGTTCAGTCTTTGGCAAGGGGGGAAGGGGGAAGGTTAAAAGGGTCATGGCTTTAAGGTTCAGTCTCTGGCAGGTATTCACTATCATAACAGATAAGACCCAAAGCAAAAATTTCTCACAAATTTAAGACATAAAAATCCATGCAGTGAAATGACAAGAGAACAATACTTATAATAAACAACATTATAAATACAACTTTAAAAGACTCAAGAACTCTGATCAATTCAATAATAAAACCACAATAACAAAAGCTTTGAAATATGCTATACACCTTCAGGCAGAAATGTCATTCTTTAAAGGTTTAGAAGGGAAGGAAGAAAAAGAAAATTTTAAGTATACACACACACACACACACACACACACACACACACATACAAGAAAAAGAAAGAAAATCAAGTCATTGAAGCATTTTTAAAAAATCACACAAGGGCATTGCAAGAAAAACCAGAAGGCAATGTAGACAAATAGGATAGATAATTCTGTTAGTTAAAATGTTTTGGGTTTGGGGTGTTTTACATATTTAAAAATAAATGCAAGCTGTGCATAATAAAAAAAAATCTTGTTTTCATGTAAAAACAGAGAGGGTTAACCAATAAAGTGGCTTAAAACTCATTTTGATAGGTAATCTACAAATTCACAAATTCCTTAACACAGGAGTTCTCCACCTGGAGTTCATGAACTTTTAAAAAATATTTCAATATTATAATTCCTTTGTGAAACTATGTATTTTATTTTGTACATTTGAAAAAACCATAATTTTGAGTAGTACGTTCATTTTAACATTTGACAAATGGGTTCATAACACACAAAAAAGTTATGAATCCTTGCCTAAATGACAAGTTGGCACTGCATACTATAGAGAAGCAGAGCTGAGGAGTACAGTCACAAAAAGAAGTGATAGGGAATAGAGAAATACAAGGTCACAGAAAGAAACAATAGAGATTATAACATTCAGCATGTCTACTTAGTTGGACATGTATCAACCCCTAAGGTGAGTATAGGATTTTTTAGTATAGCTATCAGTTGACACCTGGTGGCTAGACTATCCATATTCTTTTACATTTCTACCAGTTTTCAACCACTTGATGTGATACCACTGATGGGGTTTCAGGCTGGTACTGTGGAGGTGTCTAAAAGAATTTGTAGGTTTAGACCATCTTCAAATCAGAGGCAAAGATTTTATTATGCTGTTGACAGCAGGCTGAGTTCCAAAAGGGAATTCAGTCATTAACAAAAAATATCCCAGAGCTAAGTTCCCTAGGGAATTAGAAATTAATAAGGGGAAAGACGGGCAGAGCACTATTAGGCACCAGGAAAGTTCATATGAATCATACTTCTGGCTCTCATGGAGCTTGTAGTCTGGGGAGACAGGCTTCATAAGTTATAAATGGGGGAAAAAATGATCAACACATAAAATTTGAAATATGCAGACAATCAAGAAATAACTGAATTTGACATTCTGGCTGTCTGCTGTTTGAACCAATGGAGCTATCCCAAGAAATGGTATAAGTTTGAATGAGAAGAACCTAAATAAAATTTCCCAAACAATGTCTGCTTCCAAACTTCCACTCCCCTAACTTCACTATGCTCCCTAAAGGACATCCTCATTACATGGTACCCAAATACTTAAAGGGGCTACTTGGGCAGGAATTACATGTAGAATCACAAGAAGAAAGGATCCATGGCATGGCATTGTCAGAGTAGATTTTTACCAGAGTAAATTTAGAGTAGGACCAATCTCTTTCCAGAGGAGATCAGGCCTGAAGATCCAGTTGTCCTATTGAGACAACTCTCACAATTAAGTTTTTCATTCCTGAAATACAATAAAATGTTGTACCCTAGTGGTCCATTTTTATTTTTTTATGCATTTTATTAAAGCTTTTTAATTGCAAAACATATGTATGGGAAATTCTTCAGCAATGACCCTTACAAAGCTTTCTGTTACAAATTTTCCCCCCTAGTCCCCACCCCTCCCCTAGATGGTAGGAAGTCCACTACATGTTAATTATGTTAATGACAAATAGAATATATGTATACATATTTCCACACTTATCTTGCTGTGCAAGAAAAGTAGTGTCTACAAGAAAAAAAATCTGAGAAAAGAAACACAATGCAAGCAAACATCAATAGAGAGCATGGAAATGTTATGTTGGGGTCCACATTTCATATCCCTCTCTCTGTTCAGCCTTCTTCACTGAACAATTGGAACTGGTTTGAAGCATTTCATTGTTGAAGAGAGCCATGTCCATCAGAATTGATCATCATATAGTATTGTTGTCGTGTATAATGATCTCCTGGTTCTGCTCATTTCACTCAGCATCAGTTCATGCAAGTCTCTCCAGGCCTCTCTGAAATCGTCTTGCTGGTCATTTCTTACAGAACAATAATATTCCATAACATTCATATACCATAATTTATTCAGCCATTCTCCAGTTGATGCCATTCCAGTTTCCAGTTTCTAGCCACTACAAAAAGGGCTGCCACAAACATTCTTGCACATGTGGGTCCCTTTCCCTCCTTTAAAATCTCTTTGGGATATAAGCCCAATAGAAACACTGCTGGGTCAAAGGGTATGCACAGTCTGATAACTTTTTGAGCATAGTTCCAAATTGTTCTCCAGAATGGTTGGATCCATTCACAGTTCCACCAACAATGAATCAGTGCCCCAGTTTTTAGTGGTCCATTTTTAATCACAGAACTCACCTTCACAGTCCTCAAAAAAATTCCTAATTGGGAATCAAGAAACCTTAACTATACCACAACAGGGATTTTTTTATGTTTCTATTTGTTTGCCACGTGACTATTTTTTTCTGACTTCAGAAGGTTTTCTATGATCTTGGGGATTGGTGAATACATCTATTTCAGTTTCTAAATTAAACTTTAAAATGTTTTAAGCAAATATTTTTTCTTAGATCCAATGGTATTTCCCCAAATTTCCTTTGTAAAGGGAATAATAATCTGTGTATTTTCTTAGTTTTTAATGCTAAAGTCTTCAGTGAAAAACCTATAGTCTCTATAGAAAAAGAAATAGCATTCTTGGGAGCATGTATGAGTATATTTTCTTTTTCACATAAAACTATATCTAGAATGTACTCTAGGACTCCCCTCAATCAGAGCTGCTAATTCTGATGTTAATATCATTCCTAAAGACTCCCAATAAACCTGACTACCTGAAGCCAACTCTCCAATCCTCTTACCTAATAAATAACCTCAAGGGATATACTAAGATAAAAAACTCTGATCAGAGGATCCAAACCTGATTTGTATTGTCCTGGGTCATACAGCTATTAAGTATCTGAGACTAGAAAATGAGATAAGACTTAAGTCTCCAGGTGCAGCACTCTCCCCTAGAGCACCAGCCTTTCCCCATTCTGACAAAGTTCAAGAACCATATTCTTTATGAAGTTTTTTCTCTTCTCCCCAACTACTAGTGTCCTCCATCCCTATCTATTTTGTATTCCATTGCTTTATATTTCTTGTATTTATTCTGTATAGGATTATTTTGCACATATATGTTGTCTCCCCTAAAAGAACATATCCTCTTGAGAACAGGGACAGTTTCTTTTTTTGTTTGTTTTCACATCATCAAGATCTAGCACAATGCCTAGGCCATAATAGGCACTTAAATAAATGTTTGTTGATTGATTCTTGGAGGAAGAACATTGATAACTTGGAGAATGTCCTGAGGAAGGTAATCTGAAAAGTGAAAGGTCTTGTTTCCATATAATCTTAACATAGACTAAAGGAAGTAAGAATACCTAGCCCGGAGAAAAGAAGACTAAGGGACAACATGAAACACGTGTCAAAAGTATTTGAAGTGGAAGAGACATCATAAGTCTTTTGTTTGTCTCCAGGGGGCAGAAAAGAGAATCCATGGGTGGAGGTTGCAGAAAGGCTTGATTCCAGGCCAAAAAAAAATTTTTTTTAACATATAGAGATATCTCAAAGGAGAATAGATTGGTAGCTGGGTGGCACAGTGTGTCCAACATAGGGTCTGGAGTCAGGAAGAAATGAATTCTAATTTGACATCCGACATAAGTTGTGTGACTCTTTGCAAGTCACTTAACCTGTTGACCTCACTTTCCTCAACTATAAAATTATCTGGAAAAGGAAAAGGCAAACCATTTCAGCATCTTTTCCAAGAAAACTCACAGAGTTGCATATAACAACTACTAAAGCAGACCAGGCAGCTCCAAGAAGTAAGGGATTTCCCTTCACTGGAGGTCTTAACCAAAGATTTATCATCAGTTGGGAATGTTATATTAGTGATGTAAACTATGTCCTCCTTAATTGTGTGCCCTTGATTTTGTGCCCCCACCTTGATCTTGGGCGGGAGAGGACCTGAATCTCAAACCCTTCCAGGCCTCTGGGAGGGCCCCTACTTCTAATCCTAAATGGGATCTCCACCCACCTATTCATAGGGAAACTTCCAAGATCTATACCAACAATTCAATCAGAAATCTTGGCCTAGGGCATAATCCCCACCCTTTACAGAAACTAGCCCTTAATCTCCCCAGTTTGTAGCCTTAGAAGGCAAAATAAAAGAATGATTCTGAACCCCAAGTCCTTCCTTATTCCTACAGCAGAAAAAGCTCCAAGAGTCCCTACTCAGTGTAAACCCATCAGGCAAAGAGCCTTGTAGGTCTCCGCCCACTGATGAGATTTCTGTGCTTTTCACTGAAATAAATTTGTCTCCTTTTACCATAGACTTCTTGCCTCATTCCTTAAGTATTCGTAGATTCTCCATGAAGCCTGCCACTGGCCAAAGGGGGTCCCACACCACCCCCTTTCTCACACCTCATCATTAGGATCTCTAAATGTCACTTCTACTTCTAAATCAGTGATCCTACAATGTCCTGTTTGATGTGACAAGACTAAGAGAAATTGCTCAAGACTTTCTATTATCAAATATGACCTCTTCAGAAACATGGTTATCTTTAATTTGCTATCTCTCCATTGTCATTCTGGAAAGTTCAGGAATATTCCAAAGCATTCCTCATATGAACAACTGTTGTAAATGCTGCCTGGTACAATCCAATCATTCACTGGTTGGATAAGCATTTATTAAGCTTCTATTAAGTGCTAGCACTGGAGATACAAAGAGCCATCCCAATCCACAGAGAACTCACAATATAATGGAGATAGCAATGTGCATATATATCATTCTAGATCAGATAGGTAATGAATACATTGGAAATAATCTCAGAAGTAAGGCACTAGCACTCAGGGGAAGGGCTAAGGGCTTCTTGCAGAGGCTGTTTTAAATAGTATACACAGTGAAATTTTATTACTCTTGTCTTTCATGGCTAACTAGGATTGAGGATCAAGTAAGGATTTTTTTGAGGATGAAGGAGAAATGGGCATATTTGTCCTAGGTAGTGAAAAGGCAACCAATAAAAAGAGAGAGAATGAAAATTAGTGAGTGTGGGGGAAAAGAGAGAAACCAATCCATTGGAGAAGATGGGATAAAATAAGATCACTAGAGAATGTAGAAAAGGGTTTGCTTTGGTCAGAACATACATCTATCTCTTCATGTGAAACAGTTGTAAAGGAAGAAATAGTAGTGGAAGGCATCTTCCCATGTTATATAATCATCACTACAGTTGCTGTTCACTCTTCATTTCATTTTTTTTTTCTTAGTTTTCATTTACTTTTATAAGATTTTGATTTTCATTTTTCTCCCTCCATATTCTTTTTCCTTCCTCCCCAAAATAATAAGCAATTTAATACACATTATACATATTCAATCTTAAATTTATTTCTATATTAGTATTGTTGTGAAAGAAGAATCCAAACAAAACAGAAAAACCATGAGAAAAGGAAAAAAAGTGAAAATAGTATACTTTGATTGGCATTTAGACACCATAGTTATTTCTACACATAGTTATTTCTCTGGATTAGTTAGCATTTTCCATCCCAAGTCTATTAGAATTGTCTTAGAACATTGTATTGCTGAAAAGGATTGTCTATCAAAGTTGATCAGCACCCAATGTTGCTGTTACTGTGTATACTTCTCCTGTTCTCAACATCATTTCATGTAAGTCTTTCCATGTTTTTCTGAAATCTGTGTACTCATCATTTCTTATAGAAGAGCATTCTATTAGATTCATATATCACAATTTGTTCGGTGATTTCCCAATTGATGGGCATTCATTCCCTCAACTTCTAATTCTTTGCTACCACAAAGAGAGCTTCTAAAAACATTTTAGTACATGCGGATTCTTTTCCCTTTTTATGATTTTTATTTGGGATACACACCTAGTAGTGGTATTGCTGGATAAAATGGTATGCACAGTTTTATAGTCCTTTGAGCATCATTCCAAATTGCTCTCCAGAATGGTTAGACCAGTTCACAACTCTACCAACAATGCATCAGGTTCTCTCTCCATTTTTAAAGAGCAGCAATGATATCATGGATGATATTTTGACTTGTGCCATCACTGATTCTTTTGAGTTTTGTACTAATTCTGGACTTCTATAACTTTGGAAGAGAGTGAGTCTGAGATTTTGTAAAATTTTGCACACTTAAATCCAACTCATCACTAGTGAGTGATGTAAGATAAAGGGAGAGAGGTTTTCAGAAACAAAGCCTCAATTTTTTATTTTATTTTATTTTTTTTTTTAGTATAATGTGAATTAAGATTCTCAATTGAAAAAATGGGACAGGGATTAAGACTTGAAGGTAAATGAAAAAATTTCTGTGGTAAACAGGATAGGGAATTTTTAAAGGAAATGTGAAAGACTTGTTGACTTGATGTCTCAGTTTAGATTATGTACCATATATCTTTAATGGATTCAGTCAGCACAGTTTCATGATTTTCTCTAGTACATTCTGAAGCAAACTCTCTGTCCATTGTTTCTTGCAACCTTCAGATAGAGAACTAGGCAGACAGATGACAGATTAGATATAGTGTCAAAAGAAGGAACTGAAACTGAAGTAGGGGTTCTAAACTTAGTGAATTAATTGAAAAATATATAGAAATTTTAGAAATTAATGAGGAAATAGAAAAAAATTCAGGGAATTAATAATAATAACAATAATTATTGTTGTTCAGTCATATCCAATTCTTCTTAATCCTAATTTAGAGTTTTACTATAGTAGTTTGCTCTTTCTTTCTCGAGATTATTTTACAGATGAGGAAACTGAGGCACACAGAGTTAAGTGACTTGCCCAAGGTGCAAGGCCAGATTTGAACTCAGATCTTTTTGACTCCGGAACAGGTACCTTATTCACAGCACCATCTAACTGTCAACAATAATTAGGATTTATAGAGAATTTGCCACTTTTCAGGCATTAAGCTAAGCGCTTTACTTCATCTTTACAACCCTGAGAGATAGGTTTCATTTTACATTTGAAGAAACTGAGGCAGGCAGAGGGTAAGTGACTTGCCCAGTGTTGCACAATTGGTAAGTATCAGAAACTAGATCTGAACTCAAATATCTTCCTGACTTCAGGCCAGTGTTCTATCCAATGGGCTATCTTACTGCCTCTAATCTAGAGCATAGGATAGCAAGACTAAACATGAGGAGTTAAAGTAGCAATTTGAGATGAGCTTGGATGGCCCTTGCAACTCATTATATTTGGAGCAAAACCCCCTAAGACTATTTTTCTGTCTTTGTATCCTCTATTGATTGAATTCACATAATCAGAAAATCCTTTTCAAAATTCCATTCTAAAGCATATTTTTTTCTCTTCATTTTTCTTACTTTTTATTTTCCACAGCATGACTAATCTGGAAATATGCTTTGCATGCAAAAAACTTTCCAGTCTTTTTATTCCTTACTCCAAGACAAATACTCTTTAATCTAGGTGACGCTGGCCTCCTGGACATTCCATAAACAAGACACTCCATCTTTCAGTTCCCACCATTCTCTCTGACTGTCCACCATTTCTGGAATGTTCTTTCTTCCTCTCTGACTACTGACCTCCCTGGCTTCCTTTAAGTTCCTTGAAGGCAGGCATTGTCTTATGCCTCTTTTTATAACTCCAATACCTAATACAGTGTCTGTCTCACAATAGGTATTTAATAAATGTTTAATTGATTGACTCCATATGTTTAATGGACGTCATATTTCTTACCTTGCATAAGTAATCGCTAAATTTCTGCTTTTATTTTATCCAATGTAGGCTGAGAAATCAAGTTATTTTCTATGATTGCCCTGAATATGGTTGACAATTTACAACTGTTTAGAAATTTAGAAAAAGAGAAAAGGTCCACAGAAGAAATCTGAAAGAGTGATATGAATTGATCTCAAGCCCAAAGAGGCTTCTTGAAAGTACTCACAAAGGACTTTAAAGCAAATAAGAGAGGAAGAAGAAAAAATGAGAAAAGAAATGAGAGGTATGCATGTGAAAGTCAATAGCTTGGAAAAGGAAGGAAAAAAGTTGTCTGAAGAAAATAGCTCCTTAAAAAGTAGAATTAACCAAATGGAAAGAGATACAAAAGCTAACTGAAGAAAATCACACATTAAAAACTGGAATAGGGCAAATGCAAGCTAATGACTCTGTGAGACAGCAAGAATTAATCAAAGAAACTAAAAAGAATGAAAAAATGTAAGAAAATGTGAAATACCTCATTGGAAAAACAGCCAACCTAGAAAACAGATCCAGAAGAAACAATTTTAAAATTACTGGCCTACCTGAAGGCCATAACCAAAAAAAAAAAAAGAGCCTGGATGGCATTCTTCAACAGATCATTAAAGAAAACTGCCCCAATATTCTAAAAACAGAGGGGGAAATACTCATTAAAAGAATCTATCAATCACCTTTAGAAAGAAAATCCCACAAGAAAAACCCTAAGAAACATTGTTGCAAAACTCCAGAATTACAATATCAAAGAAAAAAATACTGCAAACTGCCAGACAAAACCAATTCAAATATCAAGGAGTAACAGTAAGGATTACCCATAATATGGCAGCTTCTACAATAAAGGAAAAGAGGGCTTGGAATACTATATTTCAGAAGGCAAAGGACCTTGGATTACAACCAAGAATTAACTATCCGGCATCATCTTGCAGCAGAGGCGATGGATTTTCAATGAAGTAAAAGACTTTCAATCGTTTCTATTGAAAAAAACCAGAACTAAGCAGAAAATTTAATCTACAAACACAGGACTTAAGAGAAGCATAGAAAGATAAACAGGGGGAAAAGATATATTATTTAAAGGTTAAACTGTTTACATCCCTAGATGGGAAAATAGTATCTGTAATTGAGAACTGTATCTGTCACTGTGGCAGAGAGGGTCTCTGATGTGATGATATAAAAAAAAAAAAAAGACATTAAGGAGTGGAAAAAAGGTCTATACTGGAAAAACAGGAAAAGGGAGGTATAATGAGACAATTAGTTCACATAAAAAGGTGTAAAAGATCTGTTACAAAGGAAGGAAAGAAGGAAAAAGGATGAGCATTGCCTGAAGCTTGATTTCATCAGTTTTGGCTCTAAGAGGGAATAATTTAATCATTCAGTTGGATATAGAAATTTTCCAACACTATAAAGAAGTAGGAGGAGAAAGAGGAAAGAAAAGGGAGGGGCAGGTAGAAACACTAGGGAAAAAGGTAAGAGAAGAAGGATAGAAAATAAAGTAGGGGGTGGAGTGGGTTTAAAAAACACTATTAAGAGAAGGGGAGGGGTGATAGGAAATAAGGTGGGTGGGTTAAAAAAAAACAGAGTAAGGAGAGGGTGGAAAGAGAGAAAATAGGAATGGAGGGAAATACAGAGTTGGTAATCACAACTATGAATTTGAATGGGATGAACTCTCCCACAAAATAGACCTAAATAGTAGAATGGATTAAAAAAACCAGAATCCTACAATATATTTACAAGAAACACATTTGACACAGAGAGACACATAAAGAGTAAAGGTAAAAGGCTGGAGCAGAAATTTATTATGCTTCAGCTGAAGTAAAAAAAGCAAGGGTAACAATTCTGATCTCAGATAAAGCAAAAATAAAAATAGATCTTATTAAAAGAAATAAGGAAGGAAACTACATCATGATAAAGGAATACTAAACGTGTATGCACCAAATGGTAGAGCATGCAAATTCCTAGAGAATATATTAAGCCAGTTACAAGAAGAAATAGACAACAAAACTGCTGGTGGGGGACCTCAACTTTCCCTCTCAGAATCAGATGAATCTATCACAAAATAAACAAGAAAGAAATTAGGGAGGTTAGTAGAATTCTAGAAAGCCTAGACATGATAGACCTCTGGAGAAAAGTGAATAGGGACAGAAAAGAATACATGTTTTTTTGTTTGTTTGTTTGTTTGTTTGTTTTTTTGGCAGTACATGGCACCTACAAAAAAAAAATTGACCACATATTAGGGCATAAAAACCTTACAATCAAATGCAGAAAGGCAGAAGCAATAAATACTTCTTTTCCAGACCACAATGCAATAAAATTATATTCAATAAAGGGAGAGGAAAAGATAGACTAAAAAGCAATTGGAAATTAAATAATCTAATTCTTTTTTTTTTTAATTTGTAAAACATACGTATGGGTAATTCTTCAACATTAACCCTTACAAAGCTTTCTGTTACAAATTTTCCCCCCCTACTTCCCACCCCTCCCCTAGATGGCAGGACTACATGTTAATTATAACACTATATGTTAAATATAACACTATATAACACTACATGTTAATTATATTAAAATACTTGACAAATCGAATATATGTATACATATTTCCACACCTATCATTGCTGTGCAAGAAAAACTGTATCTACAAGAAAGAAATATCAGATAAAGGAAACACAATGTAAGCAAACTTCAATCGAGAGTATGAAAATGTTATGTTGTTTTCCACATTTCACATCCCTCTCTCTGGGTATATATGGCTTTCTTCACTGAACAATTGGAAGTGGTTTGAAACATTTCATTGTTGAAGAGAGCCATGTCCATCAAAATTGATCGTCATATGGTACTGTTGTTGCCGTGTATAATGATCTCCTGGTTCTACTCATTTCACTCAGCATCAATTCATGTAAGTCTCTCCAGAAATAATCTAATTCTAAAAAGTGAGTGGATCAAACAACAAATCACAGAAGTAATCCATAATTTTATCCAAAAGAATGACAATAATGAAACATATGGAATGCTAAATAACCAAAACCTATAGGATACAGCCAAAGCAGTTTTTAGGGGAAATTTTATATTTCAGAATAGCTACATGAGTAAAACAAAGAAAGAGGAGGTCAATGAATTGAGCATGCAACTAAAAAAGCTAGAAAAAATAAAAACTAAAACTCCCGAATTAAATGTCAAATTAGAAATTCTGAAATTCAAAGGAGAGATTAATAAAATTGAAAGTAAGAAAACTATTGGGGGGCGGGGGTGAGCAGCTAGATGGCACAGTGTATAGAGCACCAGCCCTGAAATCAGGAGGACCTGAGTTCAAATATGACCTCAGACACTTAATACTGCCTAGCTGTTAAGTCACTTAACTCCAATTGCCTTAGCAAAAGAAAAAAAAAAAAAGAAAAAGAAAGAAAATAAAAAAAGAAAGAAAAACAAAACTATCAAACTAATTAATAAAACTAAGAATTGGTTTTCTGAAGAAAAAAAAAACAACAAAGTAGATAAATGTTTCATTAATTTGGTTAGAAAAAGGAAAGGAAAAAAAAAAAGATCACCAGCATCAAAAATGAAAAGGCTGAACTTATCACGAATCGAAAAAGAAATTAAAGCATTAATTAGGAACTATGTATGGCGGCAAGTCTGACAATCTAACCAAAATAGATGAATATTTACAAAAATATAAATTGCCCAGATTAACAAAAGAGGAAATAAATTACTTAAATAGTCCCATATATTAGAAAAAGAAATTGAACAAGTCATTAATGAACTCACTAAGAAAAAATCTCCAGGGCCAGATGGATTCACAAGTGAATTCTACCAACTATTTAAACAACAACTAATTCCAATATTATGTAAACTATTTGGAAAAATAGGTAAAGACATTGTTGGTGAAATTATGAGCTTATCCAACCATTCTGGAGAGCAATTAGGAGCAATGCCCAAAGGGCTATCAAACTATGCATACTCTTTGATCTTGCACTGTTTCTACTGGGCTTATATCCCGAAGAGATCTTAAAGAAGGGAAAGGGAACCACATGTGCAAAAATGTTTGTGGCAGCCCTTTTTGTAGTGGCAAGACATTGGAAACTGAGTGGATACCCATCAGTTGGAGAATGGCTGAATAAGTTATGGTATATGAATGTTATGGAATATTATTTTTCTATAAGAAATGATCAGCAAGATGGTTTCAGAGAGGCCTGGAGAGATTTACATGAACTGATGCTAAGTGAAATGAGCAGAACCAGGAGGTCATTATACACAGCACCAGCAAGATTATGCAATGATTATTTCTGATGGGCATGGCACTTTTCAACAATGAGAAGGTTCAGACCAGTTCCAATAACCCCATGATAAAGAGAGCCATCTATACCCAGAGAGCGGACTGAGGGAACTGAGTGTGGATCATAACATAGCATTCTCACTCTTTTTGTTGTTTGCTTGCATTTTATTTTCTTTATCATTTTTTCTCTTTTTGATTTTATTTTTCTTGTGCAGCAAGATAATTGTATAAATATGTATGCATATATTGGACTTACCATATATTTTTATCATGTTTAACATACTACTTGCTATCTAGGGGAGGGAGTGGGGAGAAAGGGGGAAAATTGGAACACAGGGTTTTTGCAAGAGTTAATGTTGAAAAATTATCAATGCATATCTTTTGAAAATTAAAAAGCTTTAATTAAAAAAAATTTTTTTAAATATATAAAGAAGGAGTACTGCCAAATTCTTCTTATGACATAAATATGGTACTGATACCTAAACCAGGAAGAGCTAAAGCAGAGAAAGGAAATTACAGACCAATCTCCCTAATGAATATTGATGCAAAAATTTTAAATAAAATATTAGCAAAAAGATTACAGCAAGTGATCAGCAGGATAATACTCTTTGATCTAGTGGGATTTATACCAGGAATGCAGGGCTGGTTTGATATCAGGAAAACTATTACCATACTTGACCATATCAATAACAAAACCAACAGAAATCATATGATAATCTCAAATGATGCAGAAAAAGCTTTAAACAAAATACACCATCCATTCCTATTAAAAACACTAGAGAATATAGGGATGAAGGGAACTTTCCTTAAAATAATAAGCAGTATCTATCTAAAACCAATAGGAAGCATTATTTGTAATGGAAATAAGTGGGATACATTCCCAATAAGATCAGGGGTGATACAAGGATGCCATTATCACCATTATTATTCAACATTGTACTAGAAATGTTGGCTTTAGTAATAAGAAAAGAAAAAGGAATAAGAATAGGCAATTTGGAAATAAAACTATCACTTTGCAGATGATATGATTGTATACTTGGAGAATTCTAGAAAATCATCTAAAAACCTATTGGAAATAATTTACAGCTTTAGCAAAGTTGCAGGATATAAAATAAACCCACACAAGTCATCAGCATTTCTATATATTACCCACAAAGCCCATCAGTAAGAGATAGAAAGAGAAATTCCATTTGAAATTAGTGTAGACAAAATAAAATACTTGGGGGCTTACTTGCCAAAACAAACCCAAGAACTATATGAACACAATTACAAAGTACTTCTCATTGAAATAAAGTTAGATCTAATCAATTGAAAAAATATCAATTGCTCTTGGGTAGGTCAAGCTAATATAATAAAAATGACAATTTTGTCTAAATTGATCTACTTGTTAAGTGCCATACCAATCAAAGTACCAAAAATTATTTTATAGAATTAGAAAAAAATGTAGCAAAATTCATCTGGAAGAACAAAAGATCAAGAATATAAAGGAATTCATGGAAAAAAAAAAATTACAAAAGATGGTGGCTTAGCAGTAGCAAACCTAAAACTATATTGTGGTCATCAACCATTTGGTATTGGCTAAGAAATAGAGTGGTGGATCAGTGGAATAGATTAGATACACATGACACAATAGTCAATCTAGTATTTGATAAACCCCCAAACTCCAGCTTCTGAATAAGAACTCACTATTTGACAAAAATTGCTGGAAAACTGGAAAATAATGTCAGAAACTCAGCATAGACCTACATCTCACATCCCATACCAAAGTAAGGTCAAAATGGGTTTATGATTTGGGCATAAAGGATGATGCCATAAACAAATTAGGAGAATGAGAGATAATTTACCTTTTGGATTTTGGAGAAGGGAGGAATTTATGACCAATGAAGAGCTAGAGAACTTTATGAAAGGCAAAATGGACAACTTTGATTACATTAAATTAAAAAGGTTTTGCACAAACAAAGCCAACAGAAACAAGATTAAAATGGGAAGTACAATTCTGGAAAAAAATCTTTACAGCCAATGTTTCTGAGAAATGTCTCACTTCTAAAATATATAAAGAACTGTGTCAAATTTATAAGAATACAAGTCATTCCCCAATTGATAAATGGTCAAAGGATATGAACAGACAATTTTCAGATGATGAATTTAGAGCCATCTATAGTAATGTGAGAAAAATGCTTTAAACCACTATTGATGGGGCAGCTAGGTGGCTCAGTGGATAGAGCACTAGCCCTGAAGTCAGGAGGACCTGAGTTCAAATCTGGTCTCAGACACTTAACATTCCCTAGCTGTGTGACCCTGGACAATTCACTTAACCCCAATTGCCTCAGTAAAAAAAACAAAATAAAACAAAACATTATTGATTAGAGAAATGCAAATTAAAACAACTCTGAGGTACTACTTCACACCTTTCAGATTGGCTAAGATGATAGGAAAAGATAATGACATATGTTGGAGGGAATATGGCATAACTCAAGACACTAATGCATTGTTGGTGGAGTTGTGAAATGATCCAACCATTCTGGAGAGCAATTTGGAACTATGCACAAAGGGTTATCAAAATGTTCATATCCTACCCAGCAGTGCCATTACTGGGTTTGTACCCCAAGGAAATCATACACATACATATGTGCAAAAATGTTTGTAGCAACTCTTTTTGTGGTAGCAAAGAATTGCAAAATGAGTAGATGCCCCATTGATTGGGGAATGGCTAAACACGTTGTGGTATATGAAGGTAATGGAATATTATTGTTCTAAAAAATGATGAACAAGCTTATTTTAGAAAGGCCTGAAAAGATTTACACAAACTAATGATGAACAAAATGAGCAGAACCAGTAATACAATATCTTACAATAACAGCAAGAATATGTGATGATCAACTATGAAAGACTTGGTTCTTCCCAGTGATTCAGTGATCCAAAGCATTCCCAATAGGCTTTGAACACAAAATGCCATCTACATCCAGGAAAAAAACAAACAAACAAACAAACAAACAAAAAAAAACAACTAAGG
>JAJPUD010021639.1:0-22754 GCA_023553655.1 Myrmecobius fasciatus | reverse complement strand
CCTACTTGGTCAAGATGTATTATCCTGGAGATAACTTTCTGTAATCTTGTTGCTAAAATCTTATTTAAAATTTTTGCATCAATATTCATTAGGGAAATGGGTCTATAGTTTTCTTTCTCTGTTTTCACCCTACCTGGTTTAGCTATCAGCACCATATCGGTCTCATAGAAGGAATTTGGTAGTATACCTTCTGTCCCTATTTTTTTTAAAATAGTTTGTATAGTATTGGAATTAATTGTTCTTTGAATGTTTGGTAGAATTCACATGTAAAACCATCTGGCCCTGGAGATTTTTTCTTAGGGAGTTGATTAATAGCTTGTTCTGTTTCTTTTTCTAAAATGGGGCTATTTAAATAATTTATTTCCTCTTCTGTTAACCTGGGCAATCTATATTTTTGTAGATATTTCTCCATTTCATTTAGATTATCAAATTTATTGCCATAAAGTTGGGCAAAGTAACTCCTAATTATTACTTTAATTTCCTCTTCATTGGAGGAAAGTTCTCCCTTCTCATTTTTGAGACTAACAATTTGATTTTCCTCTTTCCTTTTTCTGATCAAATTAACTAAAGGCTTATCTATTTTGTTGGTTTTTTCATAAAACCAACTCTTAGTTTTATTTATTAATTCAATAGTTTTCTTATTTTCAATTTTATTAATCTCCCCTTTTATTTTCAGAATTTCCAACTTGGTATTTAATTGAGGGTTTTTAATTTGCTCTTTTTCTCGTTTTTTTAATTGTAACCCTAATTCATTGATCTTCTCTTTCTCTATTTTATGCAAATAAGCATCTAGAGATATAAAGTTACCCCTTATAACCGCTTTGGCCGTATCCCACAAATTTTGGTATTTTGTCTCCTTATTGTCGTTCTCCTGGATGAAATTATTGATTGTGTCTATAATTTGCTCTTTCACCCATTCATTCTTCAGGATTAGATTATTTAATTTCCAAGTAACTTTTGATCTATTTTCTCCTGTCCTTATATTACATGTGAGTTTTATTGCATCATGATCTGAAAAGGATACATTTACTATTTCTGCTTTTCTGCATTTGATTTTGAGGTTTTTATGCCCTAACACATGATCAATTTTCATATAAGTTCCATGAACCCCTGAGAAAAAAGTATACTCCCTTCTATCACCATTCAATTTCCTCCAGAGATCTGTCATACCTAACTTTTGTAACATTTTGTTTACCTCCCTAACTTCTTTCTCATTTATTTTGTGGTTTGATTTATCTAATTCTGAGAGAGCAAGTTTGAGATCCCCCTCTAGTATAGTTGTACTGTCTATTTCTCCTTGCATCTCTGTTAGTTTCTCCTCTAGGAATTTGGATGCTATACCACTTGGTGCATATATGTTTAGTATTGATACTGCTTCATTGTCTATGGTACCCTTTAGTAAAATATAGTTTCCTTCCTTATCTCTTTTAATTAGATCTATTTTTACTTTTACTTGATTAGGATTGCTACCCCTGCTTTTTTTTGTTCACTTGAAGCATAAAAGATTCTGCTCCAGCCCTTTACCTTCACTCTGTATGTATCTCTGTGTTTTAGATGTGTTTCTTGTAAACAACATATTGTAGGATTCTGGCTTTTAATCCAGTCTGCTATCCATTTCCGTTTTATGGGAGAGTTCATCCCATTCACCTTCACAATTAAAATGACTATATCTATATTTCCTGACATCTTATTTACCCAAAGTTATATTTTTCTCTTCCCTTTCCTTTTACTCCCTTCCCCTCTCCCCAGTATTTTGTTCTTGATGACCACCTCCTTCTAACCATCTTCCCCCCTTTAAAACCCTCCCTCTTCTCCACACCTTTCCCCTAATCCCTCTATTAATTTATCCCTTTCTTTTCCTCCTTTCCCTCCTACTTCCCTATACAGAGGGCCAAGTTTTTCCCTGAAATCAAATGCGTCTGATATACTCTTTTAGAGCCCAATCTAATGAGAGTAAGAATACTCATCACCCTCCCTTCTTTCCCTCAATTATATTAGATTTTCTATGTCTCTTCATGAGACTTTGCCTTATTTTACCTCCTTTTTATTTTTACTTTATTTTACCTCCATTCCCCTCCCCCCCTTTTTTACAGTATGATGTACCTTCCACCTCTAATTTCTTTCTGATTATTATCAAAGTAAAATCAAATTATACCCCCATTCTTCAAGGATACCACTAGTAGAGATATAGTTCTCGAGAGTTCTTTCCTTTTTACCTTTTTACGCTTCTCTAGAGTACTGTGTTTGGAGGTCAAATTTTTTGTTCAGATCTGGTCTTTTCATTAGAAATAGGTGAAATTTTCCTGTATCATTGAATGACCATCTTCTTCCCTGGAAGATGATGCTCATTCTAGCTGGATAGCTTATTCTTGGCTATAATCCAAGTTCTTTTGCCTTTCGGAATATCTGATTCCAGGCCCTTCGATCCTTCAATGTGGAAGCTGACAGATCCTGTGTAATTCTAATGACAATTCCTCGGTATTTGAACACTTTTTTTCTAGCAGCTTGTAATATCTTTTCCTTGGTGCGATAGTCCTGAAATTTGGCCACAATATTCCTTGGGGTTTTAATTTTGGGGTCTCTTTCAGGAGGTGATCGGTGAATTCTTTCAATGCCATCTTTGCCTTCTGATTCTAAAATATCAGGGCAATTCTCTTTCATGATTTCCTGGAAGATAGCATCAAGGTTCTTTTTTTCATTGTGACTTTCAGGGAGTCCAATAATCCTTAGATTGTCTCTCCTGGATCTGTTTTCAAAGTCAGTTGTTTTTCCTAGGATATATTTCATATTTTCTTTTATTTTTTCATTTTCTTGTTTTTGTTTGATTGATTCTTGAAGTCTTATTGAATCGTTCATTTCAATTTGTTCAATTTTAATTTTTAAGGTATTATTTCCTTCAGCTTTTTTAGCTCCTTTTGTAACTGTCCAATTGAATTTTTTGGTTCATTGCATTCTTTTTCCATTTTGCCAATTTTATTTTTCAGTGAATTGTTGTCTTTTACCAATTCACTGTTTTTATTTTCTTGTGATTTGGTAACGTTTTCCAATTCATTAATTTTGTTTTTCAGTGAATTTTTGTCTTTTTCCAATTCACTAATTTTGTTTTTCAGTGAAATGTTGTCTTTTTCCAATTCACCAGACTTATTTTCCAGTTTTTCACATCTCTGTTGCAGGGCGATATTTCCTTCTTGCACTGATCTCAATTTATTTCCCCAATCTTCTTCTGGCTCTCTTTTGAGATTCTTAATGCAATCATCCAGGTAAGCCTTCTGAAAGGGAGACCAGCTTAAGTCCACCTTTGTGGCTTTATCTGGGATTGTTTTCAGAATCTCAGGATCTGGGGACTTCTCTAGTTTCTCTCAGTAAAAGCTGTCTAAGGTGAGAGCTCTCTTCTTCTTGCTCATGATTTTCAGCAGAGGTATCAGTCACCAGCAGGGAATTCTGCAGCAGCAGCAGCAGCAGCAGCAGCAGGGATTTCAATTTGCCCTGGGGCAATTTGCCGAGTTGACTTCCTGTCTGGGGCTGATCTGGCTAGATCCACACTAGGACCACACTTTCAGCTGCTTTCAATGCACCCTTTATCAAAGGCAGATCTGCCAAAACACCTGCCTGCAAGCAGAGCAAAGTGGCCCAAGCGTCTCCCAGGGACTTCCTGGCAGCCTAAAATCTTCTGGTCCATCCCAGCCCCAGACTTGCACCCCGGCTGCGCACTGGCATCTGAGCGCTGGGAGCTGCTCGATCCCCTGCCTGTCTAAAACTGACCTCAGAAGTTCTTTCAAAGTAGATATTTGATAGAAGTGCGTTGTAGTCCAAGTGTTTGGTGGCGCCCTCACTCCAGAACCAGTTCCGAGGCTCAATTTGTCTGGGTCTGAGGGAAGGTCTCAGGAGCTCACAGAGGACGCTGTCTGCAGTTCGACATCTTGGCTCCGCCCCCCTTGTTAGTATTTATAAAGCACTTTTAGATCTGGAAAAGTTTACAAATATAATCTTTAATAAACTTTTTTTGTTTGTTTGTTTGAACTTAGCCCTGCATGCTTATGTGTTATCTCCACAACAATCTCAAGACCTGGGAAATGCTATTATTAGCCACATTTTACATATGGGTAAACTGAGGCAATAACTGAGGTTAGGTGATTTGCCTATGATCGCTCACACAGAGTCCATATTTAAACTCAAGTCCCCCTGACTTGAGGTTCAGTATATCAGTTTTGCTACCTACTCATATCTGAAAAAATCAAATGCATCCTTTTGTTTTGTTTTTCAAATTTTTATAATAATATCTTTTTATTTTTCAAAACACATGCAGGGATGGCCACGGGGGGGGGGGAGAGGTGGCGGCCGAGGAGAGGGTAGGTCGGCCCAAGTACCTCCGCTCGCTCGGTCTCTCGCCACAGGGAGATGGCTCAGCGGTTGGTCCTCAGGAGATTCTTGGCCCCTGTCTTCTCTAGGAAGCTCCCTTGGTGTCGCTGGGCACCCCTTTCTCCTGCAGTTCTAGCCCAGAGCAGCCCTGCTAGACCCGCGGCGGCATTCAGTTTGGCCCGGACATTCTCCACCACCAAGACCTCTAAGGTTACGTTTAATGTTCAGGATGGGTCCGACTTTCAGGACACAGTTGTCAACTCTGAGACATCATAGTTGTGGATGTGGTGTGGTCCTCGCCAGATCTTGGGGCCCCGGCTAGAGAAAATGGTGGCAAAGCAGGAGGGGAAGGTGCTGATGGCCAAGGTGGACATTGATGACAACACAGACCTTGCCATTCAGTATGAGATTTCTGCTGTGCCAACCGTGCTGGCCATCAAGAACGGGGATGTGGTAGACAAGTTTGTGGGCATCAAAGATGAAGACCAGCTGGAGGCTTTCCTCAAGAAGTTGATTGGCTGCTGAGCAAGGCCGCCTCATGTCTTCCCCTGAGGCCTTCCTAGAAAAACTCAAGTCCTTCCCAGCCCCGGCCTGTCTCGCCCCCTTGACCCATCCTGTGTCTTGCTGGGGAAGGGTTCTGCATCTCCAAACTTGGGGACCAGGAGCATTTCCCAGTTGTCTGATTGAAGAGGACTGGTTCTTAGGGAAGTGGTACTGCTGCTGATGTGGGAAGGAGGCCTGGAGGTAGGGGCTCCCCTGCTTGCTCCCTACCCCCCTCCTCCCATCATCACCACCAAGCCCACCCTAACCTAGGCCCCGCTTGTGACCATCTCCAGAGGAGTTTAGAGAGCAACCTGATCCAGCAGGATTATTAATAGTGGGGCCACCCTGTTTTGACTGTGAAATTTTTATCCTTGTCCTCTGGTATCTGTGCTTTACCACTGAGGCTCTGTGACCCTGTGCCTGACCTACTTGCCACATTTTCTCCTACAATGCTGTTTTGTAAAAGAAAAGAGAGAGTGATATGTATATACACACACACACACACACACACACACACACCCACACACACACACACACACACACACATATATATATATACTCTCATATTTTGTAGGTCTGCAATAAAGAGAGCTTTACTGATCACTTCTACCTCCCACTGTGAAGAACAGGCTCCCACAGTACACCCTAAAATTGCCCTGTAGCCACCACCATCTGTAAAAGATGCCCTTGCTCCCCCTCTCCTTTCTACTCACAAGGGTGGGAGAGCAGGAGTTGGCCCCAGGGAGGAGAGAGGAGCTCTCTGAGGCTCTTTAGGCCACAAGGTCCCTGAAGCCCTCCTAGAGACGTAAGCCTGGACAATTGGAAGAAATAAAATTCTCAAAGACACCTTCCATCCTTTCTGAGAGACCCTGTTTAACTCTCTGCTGAGCAAACCTCTAGTCTCTGCTTGGTTCCCTGCCTCATTGACACAAATAAGCAACTCCCTGGCTTCCTGCCCCTTCCCTGCTCCCATGCTTTTCATCAATCCACTCATGCCCACCATGAGCTCAAAAAAACAAAACAAAACAAAAAAACAACAACAACCAACACATGCAAAGATAGTTTTCAACATTTACCCTTGAAAAACCTTATTTTTCTCCTCCCACTTCTTCCCTCCCCTAGACAGCAAGTAATTCAATATAGGTTAAACATGTGCAATCCTTCTCAACATGTTTTCATATTTATCATGCTGCACACAAAAAAATCAGATCAAAAGAGAAAAATAATGAAAAAAAAAACCCAAGCAAGCAAATAACAATAACAACAAAAAGGTGAAAATACTACGTTGTGATCCATATTCAGTCTCTATAGTCTTCTTTTGGGATGCAGATGGCTCCCTTCATCACAAGAATTGCTCTGAATCACCTCATTTTTGAAAAGAGCCAAGTCCATCACAGTTGATCATAATATAATCTTGTTACTGTGTACAATGTTCTTTTGGTTCTACTCACTTCACTTAGCATCATTTCATGTCTCTATAGGCCTTTCTGTAAACAGCCTGCTGGTCACTTCTTAAAGAACAATAATATATCATTACATTCATATACCATAATTAATTCAGCCATTCCTCAATTGATAAGCATCCACTCAGTTTTCACTTCCTTGCCTCTACAAAAAGAACTGCTACAAACATTTCTGCACATGTGGATCCTTTTCCCTTTTTTATGATCTCTTTCGGATGCAGATCTGGTAGAGACACTGCTGGATCAAAAGGCATGCACAGTTTGATAGCCCTTTGGGCATTATTCCAAATTGTTCTCCAAAATGGTTGGATCAGTTCACAACTCCACCAGCAATGTATGTGTCCCAGTTTTCCCACATTCCCTCCAACATTCATCATTATCTTTTCCTGTCATTTTAGCCAACTTGAGAGGTGTGAAGTGATACCTCAAAGTTGTTTTAATTTGCATTTCTCTAATCAATAGCAATTTAGAGCATTTTTTTCATAAAATGCATCTTTTTCTTAAATTTATAAATAACAAATATGCTCAATAATAATAGCATAACAAAATTATATTCAGCAAGAGCCTTTGAATAATGCATTAAAATCAATTGGTTTGACAATCCTAAAGGATTAATTTTTGGGATGTATCTAAAGCATTCATTGGGGGAAATTTGTATCTTTAAATAATTTCATCAACAAAACAGAAATAACAGATTAATTAATTTTACAAAACTGGAAAAATTACTAAACATAAATAAACTATACTTTTTATATTGGAAAAATAAATTAGCATCCAAACTAAACAATTAGATGCCAATTTAGAAATTCTGCTAATCAATATTGAAATTAACATAATTAGAAGAAAAACCCATGAAATCAAAAAGCAAAACTCAGAGCTATTTGAAAGAAAATAGGTTAACAGTTAGCCAATCTGTTTTTTCAAATAGAGAGGAAAACTAACCTACCAATATAAAAAAAGAAAAGAAAAATAAGAACTCACAGCAAATAAAGATGAAATAAAGAAATCTAAAAGAAATGATTTAACAAATTTTGTGTCAAACAACTAAATATATACAAACATGAGGATTAAAACTATCCCACCTACAATAAAAAATACTGAGACAGAGTTCTGAGGCAATGGCACTTTTTCAAAGGGTCCATGATCCCCTCTAATAAAGTGGACCTCAGATCTTCCTCATGATCTGAAATGTCTCCTTCTACTAGGACCCTATTTTTATGGAGCTAGATGCCCAGTCATTCAAGCACAGTAATGCCATTTACAGAATAATTCCATTGATATGTGACACATAAGCTAAAATTAGCAAAATATTATATGAGTAGGGTCACAAGTTGGGTGAAGTAAGGAATATCTCCACACAAGATGGACAGGCTTCTCCCTAGGCTGGATAGGAGGAAATGGTATAAGCTATTACAGTCAGTGATCTAAGTGGTCATAAGATGGTCATGTACTCCTGTTGGACAAGGAATTGATCTGGAAGTACAAAAATATTTTGGAGGGGAGCTTTCCATATAGTCAAATCACTTCCACTACACTGGACTTGGTCTTCATGACAAGACAAAACAAGGGTAGAGGGCCTCTAGTTAACACCCTATAGTTAAGCAAATGAACATAAGAATCTGCAGCTCACAACTCTGGGACTTTACATACAGAACTTTGATCTGATTCTATCAAATTGATTGATACTGATTGGTATAGAGTAAGGGTCTAAATAAACCATCTCTCACAAAAATGGATTAATATCAATACAATAATATTGAATAAAATATTAGGAAGTATATATAACATATTTTAAATTATGACCAAGTTGGATTTATGTTTATCTAAATAGTATAATCTAAAAATGTGATAAAATGACAGTTATCTAAAATAATTTACTTATTCAGTGTCATAACTACCATACTTCCCAAAGATTATTTAAGTGAATTAGGAAAAAAAGAACTACAAAATGAAATCTAAAGAAACAAAAAGTCAAGAGTTTCAAGGAAGATAATAAAAAAATTTAAAAGTACCATATCTCGAACTATAATACAAATTAGTAATCATCAAATCTATTGCTATTGTTAAAAATAGAATTCAGTCAATATGATGAATTGCTCCATAATATAGGTAAGCAAATGAACATAGTAATCTTCAGCTTTATAGGATGGAAAAGTTATTTCCAAAATAATTGTGATGACATGGAAGAAGAGGTACCTTAGATTCAAATTCAAAGACTGCAGGGCAGATTTTCTTAAACCTTTTCCACTTATGATCCCTTTTTACTCAAGAAATTTTATTTGCTCAAGAAATTATATTTATATACAATATCATACAAATAATAAATAAACATACAAACCAAATATTTACTAATAATATACAATAATTTCAATTCCCCTGCATTCAATTATGTGATCCTATATGGAACCACAGTTTAAGAAGCTTTGCTGGAGAGCATGAGAAGACATTCCATACTTAGTTTCTGGCTGCTAACTGCATATTGCAAAAGAGGCTCTTTGTTCAGCTATAAAAACATTTAAAACTACCAATCAACTTCAGGTAATAATCTCATTGTACCTCATGTATCTCATTGTTGGGCAAGTCCAGATATAGAACTTGAAGGGAAAACAGAACAGCTTTATCATGAGGTTTAATAACTATTAATCCCTCAGAGTATATAGACTCATGAGCAGTCTGAATAGCATTACTATTACAGGATTGGAGAGTTGTATTTTCACAAAGGAGCAAAGAACCAAGGGACTTTCCAGGTGGCATCAGTCTGTCTCATGGTTGTCAGTAAGGCCCATATTTAGGGGAAAGTTGTGACATCTGTTAGTAAAAACTTTGGCTACTGCAACATTCATAACAGTATAAAAAGGAGCAGGACTCGAGACAAATGGAGTCACTTTGGTTACTTTTGCTACCTATGTAGTCTGCCCTTGTCAAGTACTTCCTAAGGAGTTGTGTTCAATTCTACTCAGCATGGGAGAACTCTCTGTAGCCCTTAGCCAGTGCTGCTATAGAAACACCAAGCCAAATTGCTTTGTTTCTCACTTGAAAGTGAAAGACAGACTAGTCAGTCAATCTAAGGTCACTAATTCTGATGGGAAGAACCAGTTCAATAAGTTCTGTAAGAGCTCAGGTTTCCAGTACAAGAAAGGACTCGATTTCCTTTTCCTTTTTTTCTTCCTATTCTTTTATTGTTTGGGGATGCTATTTTCAGTCAATAAAACAGGGAGTAATCTATTAGAATTTTGTAAAAATAGTTTTCTTATTAAATGTTATCACAACATATTTGGAAACATGGAATAATGTTAATTAATGGATTTGATTATAAACTCTGCCATATACATCCTTTCCCTAAAACTATTTAATAGAAAATGTACAACTATATGATTCTAGGTAAGTCACTTAATCCCATTTGCCTCAGCTTCTTCAGCTGTAAAATGAACTGGAGAAGGAAATAGCAAACCACTCCAGTATTTTTGCCAAGAAAACCCAAATAGCATCACCAAGAGTCAGAGAAGACTGAACAATAACAAAAACTTGGAAAGGCATTGAAAAAGGAAATTTGGAACCACTCCAAGAAATTTTAAAAAACTATCTAGAATTTGACTTTTGCCAAATATACTCAAATAAATTTGGTGAGGATAGCAAATATTAAAACTGGGGATGGAGGAGCCAAGAGAGTGTAAGGGTAGGATCAAACTCCCTCCATTTCCCATTTTAATTTTAAATAGCATTAACCAATGAATTATTTGTAGGTGTTTAGATTAAGTACTAAAAAGTCTTCAAATTGGAACAATCATCTTGAACTAGAATCTATTCAGATAGGCTGAGAAAAGTTGGCTACATCCTGAGCAAGCTGAAATGGGATGGTTTCTGGAAGTTGGAGAAAGCATGGAGTTCTAGCTGCATCTGCAAGAAAGAATTCTCTATGAGGGCTAAAGAAAGACCTCAGTTTCAACCATGACTATATTCCATTCCTTTTCCCCTGGTTGGGTCATAGGAAGACCTTTTGAATTTAGAAACATCTTGAGGATTTTGGATTTCTCATCTGCTCATCAATGTCCAAAGCATCATCCCCCCCAGAAGAGTAGTGGCTGTTTGAAGTATCTGAATCAGAGCCAAGGAAAGACCAAACTCGGGGCTATTTAAGAAGTCCTCCATAATACGTGTTTAAGGGAAACTTCTTTAGCACTTCACAAATGGGAGAAAAAGAAACTGTACCCTTTCTCATGAGAAAGAAATAATTCCTTTTTAATCTCTCTATTCTAGCCTGTGTCCACATTAATAAATTCAAGTGGTCTTATCCCCCATAGTTTTATGGGGGCTCATCCAGGATTACCCCTCTTTGTGAGGTGAGGACCCCAAACTGGACTTAGAGTAGGCACTTATTGCTGGTGGTTCATGGGTTCTGTTCCACTGTACCTCACCCACCCAGAGAAGGAATGCAAAGGGAGACAGTTCTAAAGGATAAAAGTGAAAGTATCCCTGAAGCTCCTTGACACAGACCGGCTCCTGAAAGAATCCCAAAGGTCATGTAAGTTTGTATGCACAGACCCAGGTAACAGAAGACATGGTTAGTTTTAAGAAAGCAAGAGTTGGTGAATCTCTGGATGACCTGTGGTAAGAGGGGTTTATTTAGGGTTAGGCAAGATACTGTGAGCCTTAAGGAGGCAAGAACTGGGAAACCAGGCCAGATTGGGAGCAATACCTTTGGTAAGAAACAGTGTGTCCCTTCTTAGAAAGATGGCAAAACTGATGAACCACAGGGAAAACACAATCTAAAGTGTGTGACAAAAACACCCTCCCTGATGTCCCTGGAGATTGCTCATTAGGAAATAAGTTAAATATTTGGAATGAACTACCAAAATACAAGGGTAAAAATAAAAGGAGGATGATAAAATATTGTTGTTTGATTTGGACTGGCCTTCAATTTGGAGGAAATGTCTTCTGGGCCAAAGTACAAATCCTCTGAGAACTAAGTGTGCCAAAAAGTAAATTTATAAATGAACTCAAAAGAGCTTCATAATGGAGAGGAGAGTTCCTATGAAGTCCTTTGGCTGCCTGCTTCAGGACAGTTTGCAGTAAAGGAAGGGGAAAAGGGGAAAAAAAGAGCCTGAGAACCTATGCTTGTGGAATCCACTTCTAGCTCTTCCTCCTCCTTATACCCCACAGCAGCTTCTTCTTTGGCTCCTATTCCTTTTCCTTTCCTGCCCCCATTTCCAGAGCAGAAGATGGAAGAATTGACTGATTTGACAGGACCAAGCACTCATCCATACACGCTTCTCAGGAAGAAACTAAAATAACTCATTAAGGATCAGGAGAATTTCCACCTTCCCTAGTTCCACCATATTATATACCCCCTTTGAGAAGTTCCCCTTGCCCAGGGAGGTATTGGGTATGAAAGTGCTCCCTTGAGTAGTTCTGAAATTAGGAATTTTAAGAAGGATTTGAAGAAATTGATAGAGGACACTTCAGGGGTCACAGACAAGTTTAATCAGTTTCTAGATTCCAATTTGTGCAACTGAGGGAAAACGATAGCCATCCTAGATATCCTCTTCACAGGGAAAGAATAAGGCCAAATTAGAAGAGCAGCAATGAAAGCATGGGATGATGCCCACCCAATCTTCTAGGGAGGACCTAGAGAAGGGATTTCCCCTCCGAGACCCTAATTGGGACTACAACAATGCAGCCCATAAGGGAAACATGAGAGAACTAAGGGAAATAATAGTACAAGGAATGAAGAATGCAGTTCTCAAGAGTTAGAAGTTAAATAAGGTTCAGGAGATAAACCAAGAGAAGAAGGAATGTATGAGGAAGTTCTCTGGAATGGATCCCAGGGACTCAACAGCCCATAGTCTTATGAAAGTCTACTTTGTAAATAACTCTTGGCCAGACATCAACAAAAAAAAATTGCAAAAATTGGAGAAATGGCAGAACAAACCATTAGATGAACTCTTAGAGGGAGCTCAGAAAGTTTATGTGGCCAAGGGAAAGGAGGCAGAGAAAAAGAACTCTCATCTAATGTTACAAGCAAAAGCAACAACAGGAAAAACAGATTAATATGGTTCAAATTATCCAGACTGTAGCTAAGTCAACTATGAAGAACCCTGCAGGGAATTCTGGCAGAGGCAGAGAACCTGGCCGATCCGGTGATAGACCCAATGGATCCTCTTTTGGATCTAGGTTGATTGGCCACCAGGCCCATGCCCCTCTGATCTGTTATGAGTGTGGGCTTGAGGGGCATATAAGGAGGGACTGCCCCCAGAGGAATAAGGAACAGAAAATTTCTTTGAAGGAAATAGAGGATTTGGGGTGTTAGTGGTTTATCAAACAATCCCACCCTGAGCTCTGGATAAATTTAAGGGTGGGGAAAGAAAAGAAAAAGTATACTTTTTTTTTTTTTTTTTTGCTGAGGCAATTGGGGTTAAGTGACTTGCCCAGGTTCACACAGCTAGGTAATGTTAAGTGTCTGAGAGAGCAGATTTGAACTCAGGTCATCCTGACTTCAGGACTGGTGCTCTATCCACTGAGCCACCTAGCTACTCTGAAAGAGTATACTTTTAAAATTGCTACTGGGGCTACTAGTCTTCTATAACTCAACTACCAAAAGGAACTAAATTAGGTAAAGAAACTTTACTGATCTCAGGAATTAAGAAAAAAAAATCCCCGTACCAATGACTGAAGTTTTAGAATTAGAATACCAAGGGACTAGTGTGTTAAGGAAATTATTAATTGTACTTGAAGCTGGGGTGAACTTACTTGTTCTAATATAATATAATGATAATGATAATAATAAAATTATCCCTTCAACTGACTCCCCAAGAGTCCCCAAGACTAAAATTGTTCTCTGAAAAATATTAACTTTAAAAGAAGTGGAACGTCTGATTGACTCAAAAGTTTGGGTACAGGCTAGAAACCGGGGTCGGCTACTAGTTACTCCAGTAAAAATTAAATTCAGAGATCCAGGAACTGTAGTTAGAGAAAGACAGTATCCCATTCCCATGAAGGGGAGAAGAGGACTAAAGTCAGTGATCCAGGGCTTACTAGAAGATGATCTATTACCCCTGTCTCTCTCCTTATAACCATCCTCTCTATAAATAAAGGAGATGGATCTCATAGGATGGTACAGGATTTGGGGGAAGTAAATAAGATTGTCCTCCTATATCACCCCCAGGGGTCTTCAGTCTTTAAACTCTCTTCAGAAAGATCCCTCCTTCCAGTAAGAGGTTCAGTGTCTTGGATTTAAAAGATGCCTTTTGGGCCTTCCCAGGCACAGGAAGGAAACAACAATTGAGGTGGGTGTGTTCTTCCTCAAAGCTACACAGAATCCTCTAATTTGTTTGGGCAAATACTAGAGAATAGTCTAGAGAACTTTCAACTCCCACCTGGTACTACAGTTTTGCAATATGTGGATGCCCTATTGATCTCAGGAACCAAGTAGGAAGAAGTGAGCAGTGTGACTATAGAACTCTTAAATTTCTTAGGAAGAGGGGCTGAGAGTCTCAAGGAGAAAGATGTCATTTGCAGAAAAGGAGATAAAATATTTGGGACATTTAATTAGTGAAGGGAGCAAAAGACTGGATCCCACCAGAATCTCTGGGATCTTACAAACCCAGTTACTAAGGACAAAGAGGGAGTTTCAGAAGTTCCTGGGATTGGTGGGATATTAGAACTTGGATTGACTTTTATGTAGTACTAACTTAGCCCTTCTATCAATACTTATTGGAGGAAACCCCAAACCAAATTTGTTGGAATTCCCGAGAAAGGATGAAATAGCTTTGAACAATTAAAGAAGATCCTTGTATTATCACCAGTCCTGACTTTGCCCTCCCTTGAAAACTCTTCATTTATTTATGAATATAGACAAAGGCATAGTATTAGGAGTGCTGGCCCAGATCAGGGATGGACAAAGGAAATTGGTGGCCTTTTTATCAAAAATCCTAGCTCCAGTAGCCAGGGGATGGCCCATCTGTGTGCAAGCTGTTGCTTTCACCGCCCTTCTGGCAGAAGAAAGAAGGAAACTAACACTTGGGGAGAGCTTAATAATAATTATCCTCTACCAAGTAAGATCCATTCTCAACAAGAATTCAGATAGATGGCTTATAGATTCTAGGATCTTGAAGTATGAAAGTATTTTGTTAGAAAAAGGTGACTTAACTTTAGCCCACTTTCTTTCCTGATCAGTACCTCAAGCCAAAACCCCACTCCAGATAAAAGGGCATTATTTCTGGGAGCTGATAGATTTCCAAACCAAGTCAAGAGAGGATCTGCAGGAGTCCCTAATTCCTGAGGCCCTGAACCTCTCTACAGATGGATCCTCCCACATACATGAGGGAAGGAGAAAGAATGGATATGCTATTGTGGGTGGGGATAGGACTGTGGTAGTAGAAGCAGTCTAACTGGTCTGCACAAACCTGTGAGTTCTACGCATTGTCAAGCCTTATTGATTTTGAAGGGGGAAATTGGAAATAATTACACTTACTTTAAATATGCTCAATTACATTGGACTAAGTGCCTTCCCCTGGCCCTCTGAAGGAATAGAACTAATTCAGAAAGATATCAGATGTCCCTTTATGAAGAACTTATGGTCATTCCTATCCTCCCATCATGGGGACTGTCCCTGACCTGAGCACTAAAGAGTAATTCCTGTGGGACTATGTTCAATCATTAGCAGAAACTTTAATCTCATTGCAGAAAAAAGATTTGATCACTCAGATTCTGCCTCTGGGGATCCCAGTCCACAAGTTTCAATTAGGTGATTGGATATTTATTTGGGCATGGAAGGAGGAGAAATCTCTCCCCAACTTGGGAAGGACTGTTCCAAATTTTACTAGCATCCAATACTGCAGTCTGAACTAAAGAAAGAAATTGGACCTACCATACCCAAATAAAGGAACCTGTAGATTTGCCCACGGTGTGGACTATTAATGCAAGGGATCCTGACAGTCTGAAAGTGACTATGCAAAAACAAATGGGCTCTTGAGTATGGGACCCCAATTTGTTGTCCTCATTTCATTCCTTTCTCTTTCCTTTCTCATCCCTTTAAGTACTCTTTGGGAAAGTTAAAAATAAATTCATTAAATTGGTTAAGGTTATAGTCAGTGGGTTTAATATCCCTCTTAGCTCCTAGTATATTTTGTGTAATAAGTTAGAGGTGCAGAATGGAATGGGATAGGATTTTGTAAGGATAGTGAGAAACACTAGTGGCTCATAACAGAACAGGTTAAAAGAGAATATTGTTTACAAAGTTATATACAACCTTATATACTTATATACTACCATTAATATAACTTTGGGACCTTATAACTGTAGCAGCAGGGCAGTAAGGCATGTATGCAAGATAAAGAAACCTCCAACTCTGAACATTGGACAAAAAATTCAGTTTGGAGGTGGGTAAAGGGGGACACAAACATCACTTGTTTTAGGTCTTATTGGAGGAGGATGAAAAACACTGATAATCCAGTTGTCACAGATTTTTAATTTTTCTTAGAATATGGACTATGGAATTATTCTTTCTTCAAGAACAAAATCACAATATACTGTTCAGGACCCCTAGGACAAATGGACAAACAGTATTATCCATTAAGAGGGGCCAGCCTCTTTGACAATGATCAATCAGCACTGAAGGGCCACTTGTTTCTGGGGAAGAGTTTTTGTGTCTAGAATGTGCTTCCCAACTCTCAGCCAAGGGAATGAGGGGACAGGGATTAGGATGGGGAGCTTTTGCATTAGGGATGAAAATCTTGCTTCAGTTGAGTTCCTTTGTACTCTATGTGGCAATTATTGGGTGCTGAGAGAGATGTACCCTTTCTCATGAAAAAGAAATAAATTCCTTTTTATCTTTCTATATGAGCCTCCACATTACTAAATTCAGGTAGTCTTGTCTCACACATTTTCAACATTCATTTTTGTAAGACTGTGTTCCAAATTTTTCTCCTTCCCTACCTTACCTCCTCCCTTCACAGAATAGCAAGCAATCTGATATAGTTAAATAAAAGCAATTCTTTTCAACATATTTCCATATTTGTCATGTTGTACAAGAAAAATCAGACCAAAGGGGGAAAAACAGAAGAAAGAAAACAAACAAAAAAGGTGAAAATACTATACTTAGATCCATATTCACTCTTTGTAGTTCTCTCTTAGGATACAGATGGCATTTTCCATCCCAAATCTATTGGAATTGTCTCAGATATGTTCTTTCCTGTCCAACCTACCTTCCAAGATTATTCTTCTGGGGAACATGGTTCAACAGAGAGAAAATGTCAGTACTGGCCTATAGTATCTGCATACAACAAAAGATATGTCCTCATCTTACTCATAGAAGGAGTGAAGTTCTTGGATTTCATTATGACATTCAAGCTTTCTATAGGAATACCTCCTTTGATTAGAAGGTTCTCTACATCCTTACAAAATTCCTTATTCTCAGAGAAAGAACAAGTTTGAAATTTCCAAAAATAATTCTGTACTATTACTTCCTCAGGCATATCTCAATCAAAATTGTCAGATAAGATTAGAAAAATTTCCTGAGTTGCCTGACCTATCTTAAAATCAGTGACCTTGACTGTATATTCTATGAATACTTTCACTTTTCTGTTTAAAATGTCCTCAGTTTTAAGGTCTAGGTCTCCTTCAGATATTAGGAGACTCTGTGCTTTTCAAATGAAAAAGCAAGACAATACTACTCAGTTACTTTATCTCTCATTCTTTCCAATGATTGTCTCACATGTGCCTATACTAATACACAAATATTAGTGCAATTAATTAATATATGATATTGCAGCAAAAATATTTTGGATTAATATACCATGTTTCAACAATACACTAAGTTCTCTAGTGGAGACAAAGTTCTCTAGTGGAACTCACAATTAACCACGAGAAAGGGAATATCCCATGAGATTGGAGCATGCCCTTAGCTGGCAGGCTAAATCCATAGAAGAGTTTAGCACCCTAAGAGTTAGTTAACTATAAAGGAAAAGACACTATAAGGCATAGTTGGGGAGGCATAGAGGAAAGACACTAAGAAGCATAGTGGGGGGGATCAGAGGAGAGACACCATAAGGCATGGTGAGGTAAGAGGGGAGATACTATGTGGCATGAGAGGAAAGACATCACAAGGCAGAGGCATGAGCCATGGACACATTTAAAGGGAAATTTAACCTCAGGGGTTTGACATAATTTGGATTTCAGGGGCAGAGCCAAGAAGGCAAACTGCAGACAGCATTCTCTGTGAGCTCTGACACCTTCCCTCAGACTGAGACAAATTGAGCCTCCAAATTGGTTCTGGAGTGAGGGCTCCACCAAACACTTGGACTACAACACACTTCTATCAACAATCTACTTTGAAAAAAATCTGGAGGTCAGTCTCAGGGGAATTGGCCCCGATCAGACACCAGGGCGCAGCCGGGGTGGAAGTTGGAGTGGTGGATTTTAGGCAGCCAGGAAGCCCCTGGGAGAAGCCTGGGCCACTTTGCTCTGCTTGCGGGCAGGTGCTTTGGCAGATCTGCCTTTGGTAAAGGGTGCATTGAGAGCAGCTGAAAGTGTGGTCCTAGTGAGGATCTAGCCCGACCAGCCTCAGACCGGAAGTCAACTCCATGAACTGCCCCAGGGCAAATTGAAACCACTGCAGAATCCCCTGCTTGAATCAGACCTCAAAATCAAAAACATGAGCAAGAAGCAGAAGAGAGCTCTCACCACAGACAGCTTTTACGGAGAGAAAGAAGGGCAGACGTCAGATGTTGGGGTTCTGAAAACAATCCCAGAAGAAGTCACAAAGGCGGACATGAGCTGGTCCCCCTTTCAAAAGGCTTACCTGGAAGATTGCATAAAGAATCTCAAAAGAGAATTAGAATAAAAATGGGGAAATAAATTGAGATCAGTGCAAGAAGGATATAATGCCCTGCAACAGAAATGTGAAAAACTGGAAAACAAGATTGGTGAATTGGAAAAAATCACCAATTCACTGGAAAATAAAAATTGTGAATTGGAAAAAGACATAACTTGGTTTTCTTGGCTGGATACAGCAAGTTGGGACCATATGGTTAAACAAGCCCTTTATGCTTGCCTAGGGAGCAATTCCATCAATATTTCATTCTTTCTCTGCCAGCAGTAACCATTTATTCAGGACTTCATCATTTCATACTTAGCATTCCTGGTACCTATTTTATTTCATCCCTAATATAGCAAAAAATATGAATTCAGATAATAACAATAGCAATGACTTTTCCAAGTGTCAGCATATAATAGTTATATTTATACTAGCACTCAGACTTTCAAGAAATACATCAATAATTGCATTTGTTGCATAATAACAAGATAAAGAAAAGCCAGGATAAATTTGTTGCTTCCCCCCAAAAAATCACTGATAAAACAAAAAAAAATAAAATTATATTAAAAAATCTAAGATGTAATTAGGAAGAAGAAAAAAAACCCACTTATTTCTAAGAACAATAACAAATCTTGATTCCTTTGAAGAAAAATAGAAAAAAATGTAAAGCATATTCTAAAATGAAATAGTAAAATCCACTTCTGATACAAAGCTGTCTGTAAGAAAAATTACCAGAAAGTCTCAATCAAAAAACCCCATTCTAATTAGATGGCTAGTTAAAAAATTAGACAAAGGAAATGGTCATATTACACCACACACACACACACACACACACATCAGTCTGGGGAAAAATGCTCTCTTCAAAGTTCCTCATGGAAAAAAAAATACTGCTAGTTTACAAGCACAAACTATAAACTAGGCTATTTGTGGAAAACAATTCCTATTTTTAAACTCATTCCAGGCCAGCCAAAGTATAAACAAATATAAACAATTTGTCTTGAAAAGCCTGAAGCAGTTTGAATAGTATGAGCTGCTTTAGAGAACCTCAGGACAGAGGGAAAAATGTTCAAGGTTTTTTGGAAAAATTAGCAAAACCCTACAATTGAGCATAATATATTGCTGCAAAAATAATTGAGCATAAATTATATTTCTATTAATAGAGCTCTCACGGGTACTGAAGGCTGTCCCTCAATATGTAGTATGAGTATGTTACTGTGTGGTTTCAAGGGAGGCAGGCATAAACCACTTTAGTCTCTTCCTCCTCCTCCTCCTTTTACAAGAGAGACTTTCATTCCTACCAGGAGGGGAAGCAAGAGGCTGCTGCTCAGAAACCTGGCCTTTCTATTCTCAGAGGGAGAAGATACTGGGTCTAGAATTTTATTTATCTGCTCCCTTAAGTATTATTAGCCCAGAGGATATGACTTTCAGGTTCTAGTAAATCTATTCATTAACTGGAGAGAGAAGGACCTAAGTTTTATGTCCATGGCTTGCTTCTCTTTCTATCAAATACTAGTTCCATAATGAACACACATAGCCAGTAACAAAGAAACCCATTTATACAACTCAATAACAAAACCTAAATCAGGAAAATATACAGAGAAAACAATGCAGACTGAAACTCTCCCACTGAGAGCAAAGTAACTACTCAATTAAGAGAGTCCTTGATCTCATCCTAAAACTTTAATGTAGTAAACTGGGGACAGGGATGTCTGCTTCAAGTTTAATTTATTGAAAGTTAAGCTGATTACAGCCAAGAATAACTTACCCAGCTAGAATGAGCATTATCTTCCAGGGAAGAAGATGGTCATTCAATGATATGGGAGAATTTCACCTATTTCTACTGAAAAGACCAGAACTGAACAAAAAATTTGATCTACAAACACAGAACACAAGAGAAACATAAAAAGGTAACAAGAAAAAAAAAGCAAAAAACTCTTCAGAACAATATTTATGTTATAGATACTTGCAGAATGAGGGTTGATTTTAAGAATCTATTATTACATTATGATTATGATATGATTACTGTGATTTTATGATTATTATGATATGTTTATTGTGATTTTATGATTATTATGATATGATAAACTGAAAAAGAAATTAGAGGTAGAAAACGGATAACACTGAAAGAAGAGGAAAAGGAGGTAAAATAAGGGAAATTACATCACATGTAGAGGCAAAGAAAACCTATAATGATTGAGGGGAGAAAAGGGAGGGGAATGACAATTGGGTTAATCTCCATCTCATCAGATCTGGCTCAGAGGGAATAATAGACGTACTTATAAGGAAACAGGAGGGAAAGGGGGGGAAAAGGGGGTGGGTGGGGCTCTAAAGGGGAAGGATTGTTTGAGGGAAGTGGTTTTCAAAAGCAAAATAGTAGGGAGGAGGGAAAGGGGATAAGAAAGAGAAAAGCATAAGCTAGGGTAAATAAGATGGCAGGAAATACAGAATTAGTTATTTTAACTGTGAATGTGAATGGAATGAATTCTCCCTTAAAGCAGAAGCAGATAGCAGATTGGATTAAAAACCAGAATCCAACAATATGTTGTATACAAGAAACACATCTAAAACATAGAGATACATACAGGGTGAAGAAAAGGCAGGAGCAGAATCTATTATGCTTCAGGTTAACAAAAAAAAAGCAGGGGTAGTAATCCTGATCTCAGACCAAGTAAAAGCAAAGATAGAATTAATTAAAAGAGACAAAGAAGGAAATTATATCTTCCTAAAGGGTACCATAGATAATGAAGCAATATCAATACTAAACATATATGCACCAAGTGGTATAGCATGGAAATTCCTAGAGGAAAGGTTCAGAGAGATGCAAGAAGAAATAGACAGCAAAACTATAATAGTGGGGGATCTCAACCTCCCTCTCTCAGAACTTGATAAATCAAACCACAAAATAAATAAGAAAGAAGTTAAGGAGGTAAACAAAATGTTAGAAAAGTTAGGTATGATAGATCTTTGGAGGAAATTAAATGGAGACAGAAAGGAGTTTACTTTTTTCTCAGCAGTCCATGGAACTTATACAAAAATTGACCATGTGTTAGGACACAAAAACCTCAAAATCAAATGCAGGAAGGCAGAAATAATAAATGCATTTTTTTCAGATCATGACAGAATAAAAATCACATGCAATATCAGGCCAGGAGAAAATAGACCAAAAAGCAATTGGAAACTAAATAATTTTATCCTAAAGAATGGATGGGTGAAACAGCAAATTACAGACACAATTACTAATTTCATTCAAGAGAATGACAATAATGAGACAACATACCAAAATTTGTGGGATACAGCCAAAGCAGTAATAAGGGGAAATTTTATATCTCTAGATGCTTATTTGCATAAAATAGAGACAGAGAAAACCAATGAATTGGGCTTGCAACTAAAAAAGCTAGAGAAAGAACAAATTAAAAACCCCCAATCAAATACCAAACTTGAAATCCTAAAAATAAAAGGAGAGATTAGTAAAATTGAAAGTAAAAAAAAACTATTGAATTAATAAATAAAACTAAAAGTTGGTTTTATGAAAAATCCAACAAAATAGATAAACCTCTAGTTAATTTGATTACAAAAAGGAAAGAGGAAAATCAAATTGTTAGTCTCAAAAATGAAAAGGGAGGATTTTCCACCAATGAAGAGGAAATTAGAGCAATAATCAGGAGTTACTTTGCCCAACTGTATGCCAATAAATTTGATAACCTAAGTGAAATGGAGGAATATCTACAAAAATATAGATTGCCCAGATTAACAGAAGAGGAAATAAATTACTTAAATAGTCCCATTTCAGAAAAAGAAATAGAACAAGTCATTAATCAACTCCCTAAGAAAAAATCCCCAGGACCAGAGGGATTTACATGTGAATTCTACCAAACATTTAAAGAACAATTAACTCCAATATTATATAAACTATTCAAAAAATAGGGAATGAAGGACTCCTACCAAATTCCTTTTATGATACAGATATGGTACTGATACCTAAACCAGGTAAAACAAAAACAGAGAAAGAAAATTATAGACCAATCTCCTTAATGAATATTTATGCAAAAATCTTAAATAAAATATTAGCTAAGAGATTACAGAAAATCATTCCTAGAATAATACACCATGACCAAGTAGGATTTATACCAGGAATGCAGGGATGGTTCAATATTAGGAAAACTATTAACATAATTGACTATATTAATAACCAAATTAATGAAAAACATATGATAATCTCAATAGATGCAGAAAAAGCATTTGATAAAATCCAACATCCATTCCTATTAAAAACATTAGAGAGTATAGGAATTAATGGACTTTTCCTTAAAATAGTCGGTAGCATCTATTTAAAACCATCAGCTAGCATCATATGTAATGGTGATAAACTGGAACCATTCCCAATAAGATCAGGGGTGAAACAAGGTTGCCCACTATCACCATTACTGTTCAATATTGTATTAGAAATGCTAGCCTTGGCAATAAGACAAGAAAAAGAGATTAAAGGAATTAGAGTAGGTCATGAGGAAACCAAATTATCACTCTTTGCAGATGATATGATGGTCTACTTAGAGAACCCTAGAGAATCAACTAAAAAA
>JAJPUD010021638.1:0-22756 GCA_023553655.1 Myrmecobius fasciatus | reverse complement strand
GGAGTTGTGAGTGGTTTAGCCATTCTGGGGAGCAGTTTGGAGTGATGCCCCCCCAGCTACTAACCGGACACCCCCTTTGATGCACTCCTAGGTTGGAGCCCAGAGGATCGTAGGTCCAAAAACATGGATAACAGCTCTTTGTCTGCTAACAAAGAATTGGGAATTGAGGAGTTCCCTAACCAGGTGGGGAATAATGGCCGCACAGCTTGTGGTTGTGGCTGCCAGAGGGCCAAAGACACGAGGAAGAAGATGGCTTCGGAAAGCCCCAGAAAACGTGTGCCAATGGACAGAGCGGAGTGCGGAGAGCCGTTGTTGGAAAGACTTGTGCCCGAAAAGCCGGAACTGGGATCAGCTCAGTGAGCGACCACAGTTCCAGAGGATTCATGATGAAGCCCACGGCCCGCTCCTCGTCAGAGACTCTCAGTGATTGAGACCTTACTCTTTGGTTTGGAGCTTACTCCAGTGTGTGCAGCAGGAGAGAGAGAAAGAGGGAGAGGGAGAGAGAGAGAGACAGAGACAGACAGAGACAAAGAGAAACAGAGGGAAACAGAGAGAGACAGAGACAGAGACAGAGAGACAGAGACAGAGAGAAACAGACAGACACACAGAAAGGAGATGTTTCTTAACTTAAAAAATGGTAAAATGCCCTTTTTCAAACGCTCCTTGTCTCGTCTGTCCGTGTCTTTGTACACTCGTCTCCCTTGTTAGAACGTAAGCTCTCTACGGGCAGGCGCCCTGTTGGTGCTTCAGCTTTTTGTCATGTTCCCCTTACTTAGGATAGTATGCTCTTAATAAGTGCTTCTTGATAGACTGATTATTTTCAAAAGTCACTTCACTTGACAAGCACAAACTCAAAGGCTCTTGTCCTGCAGGGAATCTCCCTCGAACCTTTTAAGAACATCTTTGTACAGAAACCTTTGTGCAGCCATCTTCCCATTGACTCTGAGTGACCCGCAAGGCCTGGGGGGACATGTTCTGTAGAGGCCATGGTGGGGATGGGGACTGCTCATGCTCCCCATTGAGGTGTCCCAGGATCCTACAGGACTCCCCATCCATCAGAAAACCAACCCAAAATCCTGGCCTGCAGCACCCAACATGGGCGGTCATGGAGTCTGCCCATTGGTCCTGGTGCCCTGGCTGGACAGGAAGCTCAGATGTGATGAGGAGGAAGAGACCTGGCAGATTGCATTCGAGAAGTTTCCAGCAGTCGGGGTGTTCCCCCACACCCAGACCCCCATCTCTGCTCCCAGCATGCTTCCCATGATGCCGTATGGCTGTGCATCTTGTCCCCCCCCCCCCAATCTCACAGAGTCAGAGTTGCTCTTGACTCAGGGGTCCTGAATGGGGGGGGGAGATTGGCTGCAGCCTGGGTCCTACCTTAATGAGGTGGCAGGAAGTAGGATCTCAGCAGGAGCAGGGTTATCACAGAGTCTGGGGCTGCCCTTGCACCTACGGAAGCCACCAGCCCCTGCACATTTGTGCAGGGTGGGTTTGGCTTGGACAGAGGCCCCTCGAGGTTCCCCCTGGAGATCTCTGGTTCAGTCTGCCCTGGGCGTAGGTTTGGAGGGTGGGTGCAAGTGGGATGAGGGAAATGGTTGGAGGGCTTCTCCTCCGCTGGCTGGGGCTCCCCCCGCTCTGGAGCCAGCCTTCTTGCAGAAGAGCCACCAGCCTGATGGCGTGGCCCCCATGGTGTTCAAAGTGGGGCAGGGTGGCAGCGGGGATGCTTGGGTGGTCCTGCGCCCATCCCTTGTAGAATGCCATCACAGGGCAAGAGAGAAGTGGGAGCGTGCCGGGGCCTCCAATGTCCCCTCTAGTTTCTGTTCAGCGCAGTGGGGGGTACTTCTACAGAGCTAATTGTGGCTTATAAATATTTTCTAGGGTCTGTCCAAGTGGTCACTTGGAACGAGCAGTACCAGAAGTTAACGACCAGCGACCAAAACGGGCTGATCATCGTGTGGATGCTGTATAAAGGTGCGTGAAGGGAAGGCTTTCCCTGAGGTTTAGAGGGCTGCTTGGCCTCCTCTCCACAGCTGAGGACTCTCCTTAGTGATTGTCTCCCAAGCTGGGCCTTCAGAATGATGGTTGTGGCAGGAGAACAAAATGAACCCGCCTTCTCCTCTCAGGCTCTGTCACTACACCCTGTCACTGACTCCATCACTGGGCTTTAATCACTGGGCTCTGTCCCTGGGCTCCATCACAGATTTTGCCATGAGCTCCATCATGGGCTTGGTCTTTGGCTCCATCACTGGGCTCCGTCGCTGGCCCTATCCCTGGGCCCTCCGGGGCTTCTGCTCTGTTCTCACACATTAGAGGGGGAGCAGCGGAGCTTCTTAGGCTTAGTTCCCCTCCAAGAAGAGGAGCCATTCTCAAAACTGGTGAAAGCCCCTGCTATGGGATCGTGGGGGACAGAGGTGGCCCCTGCTGGGCATTTCTGGGGCACAGGGTGCCCATTGTGGGAGCCCCTTCGCTCCCCCTGTGACAGTAACCAGAGTGTTTCTCCCCTCCCCTCCCCACTCCCAGAACGGTAATGGTTCTGGCCCTTTGCGACTTCTCTTGAATAAGAAATGTATTAAAGGCTGTTAATAAGAAAGAAAGCGACTGTTACGAGCGTGTGTCTTTGCCGTTCTCATAATTACCGAGGTCCTGAGTCACCTTTTCGCTCTGATTGTTCTGGCGGGTGTTTTGTAAGACTGTGGTGTCCGGGAAGCCTCCCTGGGGGGAGCGTAAGGCTTCGCGGCCATGGCTGGCCCTCCGCTGGGGGCTTTGTGGTGCCTTCCTCAGCCCGGGTCAGCATGGTGCAAAGGGCGTGACTGTCCCACTGAGTTTGTCCATCCGCTCTGTTTGTGACCCCAGGCTCCTGGTACGAGGAGATGATCAACAACAGGAACAAGTCCGTTGTTCGGAGTATGAGCTGGAACGCGGATGGGCAGAAAATCTGCATTGTGTATGAAGATGGCGCTGTGATTGTCGGCTCTGTGGACGGTAAGGCCCCGGGATCCTGGGCTGTTTCCTTTTCATCCGGAGCCTGTCACGTCCGGGGTCCAACTGCATGAGTTAGGCTACTGCTAGGGCATCCCAGCGGGGACACCACAAGGTCCTGAGGGGATCTGCGGGCAGGCTGCCTGTTTCACGGATGAGGAAGCGGAGGCTCGCCACCCCAGTGGTCACTTCCCGGGGGGGCTCTGAACCCTGCTCCTGTAGCCCCCAGCCCCTTCTCCTCAGGGCCTCCCGGGTCAGCAGATGTAAGTGCTTTGACATCTCCAGGATTTGACAGACAAACGAGTTCCTTGGAGTAGTTTGTGACAGCTTTTCAGGGGGTCGATGGCACGAGCACTCAGTGTTGAGCACGCAGGGGACGGGAGATGGTGCACATCTCCAAGGAAATGGTTTTTGGCGGTTCTTCACCCACCTGTTAATCATAGTTTTTAAACTCAGCAGTTAGAGTGAGGCTTCCTTTCAATCCAGAGACCCTGCCTTCCTCGTCTTTCCATCTGCTGTTGTGGGGGTACTTTCCTCGAATGAAAACTTTCTCCCCTTTTGCAGATTGGAAAGAGTCTTTAGTTTATAATCTTAGAGAGTGGATTGGGTCACAAAGGTCCCCCACTTATCTTGAGTAGGGGCAAGGCTGGTGTGAACCCCCCAGTTCTTGTCTCTCAGAGCCATCGTACCACAGTAGCTTTATGAATGGGTCTCATTCACACCCGGGGGGGGGGGCGGTGTGTCAGGGAGACCCTGAGCTCCTCATAACGAATGCCCATCTTCTGCTCGTCTTTTTGCTTCAGGAAATCGTATCTGGGGCAAAGACCTGAAGGGCATCCAGCTGTGCCACGTGGCGTGGTCCTCCGACAGCAAAACGCTGCTCTTTGGAATGGCCAACGGGGAGATCCACATCTATGACAATCAGGGCAACTTCATTGTGAGTCGTATCCGCCCGTTTGTGCCAGCCGACGCCGACTCTTCCTCGTACCCACGGAGAAGGGGAAGCTGTTGGTTAGGATGGCTTTACCCAGAAAAATTGTCAGGGCAACCTTCCTTTATTAGTTAGAAATGGGATTTTTTTTTTAAGGAGGCGATCACAAAAGAAGTAAGTGGAACACGTCACGAAGGGGGTTTTAGTTGAACTTCTCATTGTGTGGGTAGATGGCAAAGGAGACGTACAGGTTGTAATTATTTGTGTCGTTTTTCTTGCTTTGGGGTGAATAAGCAGCCTTGAGAGTTTTTCCAAGTCTCGACATTGTCCCCGTTTCAGATACATTGATTAAGATGTCATTGTTGCCGCGAGCACTGGCCTCCCCTTACGGGGCAGGTGGAGTCCTGGCTGCTTCTCTCCACTTAGGAGCTCATCCAGGCCATGTGGCCCTTGGCGGCAGGAAGGGCTTAGGAGGAGAACCTTCGTCCCCCCAGCCTCTGGGTGATTGTACTCCATGGTGTCTGTGGTCAGGCTTCGGGGAGCGTCGCCCCTCCTTGTTGCTTCTTTCTTCCCGATCTAGGGGTGCTGGGCACATCTGTTGGCAGAGATCAGGTTCCTCATGGCACTGACCGGTGCATGGGCTCTGATTCTCCTAGGGCGGATGCCAGCCTGTGTCGCCATGCACTTTTATTTGTTTTTCAGCATCAGCAGCTTGTTTTTATTCAGGTTTGTGGGAGTTGCCCACGTCCTCAGGCTTCATGCTGATGTTTGTCTTTGCCCTCGCAGGTTGGTGGCCCGGCCCCAAAGGGCCTGTGGTCATTTCCTGTCTGTTCCTCCATCGGTTGGGTTCTTGGCGGCTCCGTTTGGTGCTTCCAGGACTGCTTTGGCCTGATGTGTGTGGGCTCTCCATGGCCTCTCACTTCTTAATCTTGGATTGGAAGCATAATTAATAGTGTGGACTCTGAAATCCTGAATGTTTCCATCGTTTTCCCCTTTGTCCTACTTCAGTGACTTGTTCAGCTAAAAACCTGCCTTGGGAGCTTGAGCCAGCGCCCAGGGCCCAATCTGGGATCCGTTAGCATTTCACGGCTGCTGGGGCCATTTTGGCTCCCGTGAGGGCTTCTGCTGTGTCGTGTGGGTCTTTGAGCTTCCTTTCCTCTACAGTGGTCACCTCTCTGAGACTCCAAAGCCTTCTATGTGCACAATCGTGACATTTCTAAAACGAATTAAACTTTTTTATTTTTAGATGAAAATGAAACTCAACTGTTTGGTGAATGTAACCGGAGCCATCAGTATTGCTGGGATCCACTGGTACCATGGCACGGAGGGCTACGTGGAGCCCGACTGCCCTTGCCTTGCCATCTGCTTTGACAATGGAAGATGCCAGATAATGAGACAGGAGAGTGACCCAAGTAAAGGAGTTTCCTTTTGATAATGTTGGGAATTAGGATCTTAGAATTACTTGTGACTTGAAGGGAAAGGGTTTAGGCCACCTATTAGAGAGAGTTGGAACTGAAGCCAGCATTTGGCCTTGGAAAATCACTCCCTGCTTCAGGCTTCAGTTTCCTTCTCTGTAAAATGAAGGGCCTGAGCTGAACCAATAAAATAAAAATGACAATTCTAAGTTAATGACTAAATTAATTTCCTTATTCGGTGCCATACTAATGAAACCACCCCAAAATTACTTTGTAGAGCTAGAAGAAATAATAAATTCATCTGTAAAAACAAAAGGTCAAGAATATCAAAGGAATCCGTGAAAAAACTGTGAAGGAAAGTGGCTTAGCAGGACCACATTACCACCTATATTACAGAGAAATAATCATGAAAACAATCGTATTAAATCTGATTAAAAACAAAGAGGAATAGATTAAGTACACAAATACATAATAGCAAATGATGCTACAATTTAGTTTTTGATAAATCTAAAGATTTAAGCTTTTCAAACAAGAGCTCATTATTTGACAAAAACTGCTGAGAAAACTGGAAAACAGCATGGCAGAAATTAGGTATAGACCAGCTTTTCATAAGACATACCTAGATAAGGTCAAAATGGGTACATGATTTAGACATAAAGGTAATAGCATAAGCAAATTAGGGGAGGATAGAATAGTTTACCTGTCAGATCTATGAATAAGGGAAGTATTTAGGACCAAACAAGAGATAGAGTATGAAATGTAAAATGGATGATTTTGATTATATCAAATTAACAAGTTTTTACACAAATAAAAGCAATGCAGCCAACGTTAGGAAGGCAGAAAACTGGGAAAAAAATTTACATAATTTTTATATTTGAGAAATAGAGAGAACTCATATAGTTCTCAAATAGAGAACTAAATCAAAGTATGTGGCCAAGGAATATGAACAGGCCATTTTCAGATGAAAAAATAGACGGGTTCTGAGGACCGTCCAGCTCTAATTCTTTGCATGTTTTCTTCTGTCTAGACCCTGTTTTGATCGATACCGGCATGAATGTTGTTAGCATCCAGTGGAATCACATTGGGAGTGTCTTGGCTGTGGCTGGCTCCCAGAAGGCCATCTCTCAGGACAAAGACATCAACATGGTGCAGTTCTATACTCCGTTTGGAGAGGTAAGAATTAGTTTTCACTCATTTCTCTTTAAGCTTTCAAATGCATAGTGAGGAGAGTGGGAGAAAAGATTGGCAAAGATGCATGTTCCTTTTTTTGGGGGTTTTGGGGGTGTTTGTTGGGGCTGATGGCAAAAGCTTAAGTAGATACACGGTACATGAAGATTCTGGGATGGTCAGCAGATTGGACTCCTTGTGTGGGAGCACCTGGAGGACTGATTTGCCAGATGTTCCACAACTGGCCTGGGTCAAGGATCGAATTTGCTCCGGGGCTTCTTGACAGGAGATGGCAAGACCCCTTTCCCTGGGCCACACTGCTTTGCTTGCAGTGCTCTTGTGAATTGGATTTGGATTCCATTGTGAAATGGAAGATCCACCCCATTTTACAGGTGAGGAGACTTGAGTGACAGAACAGGCTCCGAATGTTGGTCTTCTGACCCCACAGTCACGGTTTCTCTCTTTTCTCACCCCACCTCTCTGTGATAGTCTTAATAAAGGGATAAATAATACTAAGGAGAACATTAGGTTAGTGTTGGTTTGCCTTTAAAATCTGATTGACATTGGGAAAAGCAACTCTTGGCAAATGATCTTTTGGATGAACATGGACTAACTAGCTTTTGGAAGGGGGGAAGATTACCTGACTTAGAGTCAGGATGACTGGACTTAAGTGGGGCTTCAGACACTGTTGACCTGCTTGCTCCTCTGTGAAATGGGGACCCATTGAAAGCGATTGGTAGCCCTTTGGTGCTGTGCATCAGCTGTTGTGGTGGCCAGTTGTCATTGCCAATTCCTGCTGTACACCCAGATGGCTGTTGTGTTATGCTTTATTTCAGTTGCCTTTCTAGGCCAGGCAAGGGCAGATTAAAGAAAGTCTTTCGAATGTGGAGGGTAGTTTAAATTGGAATTGATATCGAGGACTTTGAATCTAGCTCTCAGTTTTTAAAATTCTGAAATTAACAAATTAAATGAACATTTCCATATAGAAAAGAGATCAGAGGGCAGCTAGATGGCAGAGTGGATAGAGTACTGGCCCTGAAGTCAGGAAGACCTGGCCTCAGACACTTAGCACTTCCTAACTGTGTGACCCTGGGCAACTCACTTAACCCCAGCTGCCTCAGCAAAAAACAAAAAACCAAAACAAAACAGAACAAACAAACAAAAAAAAAAACAAGATCAGAAAAAGAGGATTGCAAACTTTATTATATACAGCTTACTTTCTCTTAAGTATATAAGAAATTCTTCTCTGTATTATATTTTTTTTCAATTAGCAAAAATCCATCTCCTCCCCCTTTTTCCAATTGAGAACAAAAAGAAAACAAAACCTTTTGTACACAGGTGAAATCACATCAAAACATAGGTTCACAGTGGGTATATCCAAGAAAGCAGTTTAAATCCTTCACCTCTCTACCAAGAAGAGAGTCCTTCAGAATCATGCTCAGTCATTAAATTAGAGTTAAGTCTTCCAAAGTTGTTTGTCTGAGCCATATTGGGTGGTAAAAATGGTTCTGCGTCTTCAGTCTGCATCAGTCCATTCAAGTCCTTCCAGGTTTCTCTGAAACCTCTAGTTCACAATTTCACATTTAGGTGCCATGATTTGTTTAGCCATTCCACACCATGGGCATCCCCATCAGATTCCAATTCTTTGTCACCACAGAGGGAGCTAGAAACACTGATGTTTCCTTTTTTTTTTTGCCTCAGTCTGTGGGTTTTGCTACAATATCCTTTATATTTTATTAGTTTTTTTTCAGGTTTTTTATTTTGTTTGCTCTTTTCTTGTTGCACCTTGGAGCCACTGGTTTCTCTTTGGCCCTATCTGATTTTTAGGCAGTTTGTAGCTTGGGCAGGTTTGGTGTCTCTTTTTCCCAGGTGCTAATTCTTTCTTTAATACTTCTCATTGCTTTTCTCCTTTTTTCCATTTTCTTTTTCATTTATGAAAACATTTTAAACTCTTAAAAAACCCTCTCCCATTATCTCTCTCAGTAATTCCTAGTTGAATTTGTAGCCATGGCGGTTTTTCTTGGAGGTTTTGCTTGTAGATGTTTTGGAGTTATTCCCTTCTGTATTTATGTCCTGAGCTTCCCTACCACCATAATAAGTCTTTTTAGTTTGTCCTTCTCCCAGCCTCTTTCCTGACGTAGACTTGATGGTAGAGCTGGGCTCTGGAGTGCTTCTGCAGAGAAGGTCTGGTCTTGTTGCTGCTTTCTTGGGGTGAGGGGAGTTGTGTTGTTCTAGGACCTCAGGTTCAGACTGAGAACCTGCAAGCTTTCGCTGCTCCCAGAGGGTTGGATCTATGCAAAGTCTTATCTCCGTCCCCGTGCTCTGAGCTCTGCAGATTTCTGACCTGACTTTGTTGCTGAGTGAGAGTAGATGCTATCGACCTCTGCCCGTCAGCCCACTGGCAGGTTCTCGACATGTCGCTTTCAAAGCTGTCAGCTCGTATTTCCTGTTGACCTTTCTTCTGTGCATTGAAGAAAATGCTTTAATGATCCTCTTTTCTTTTTCCCTTTTGTCTACTTTGTGCTGCATCCCTCCCCCCTTTCTTCCAGCCCCCCACTCTCAGTGGAAAAAAAAAAGAAAACACTAGCAGCCTTTGCAAAGTGAAGCAAATAGACTTCTGCTTTGGCTGTGGGCAGAAAGGTGGAGCTCTTCTCTGCCCTGAGTCGGGGGCAGAAAGCCTCATCTTCCATGATTGAACCTCTGGAGTTGTGCTTGACTGGGACAAGTTCTTAGGTTCTGGTGCAAAGTGTTGTGGCCGCTGTATGACGTGTTCTGGCTCAGCTCCCTCAGGCTGCTTCGGTTCACACGGGTCTTCTCAGCTGTCTTGGAAACTGTGTAGCTTGTTAGGCTACATTAATACGTCATGACTAAGTCAGTCATTCCCCAACCTCAACATTTCCAGTTCCTTGCTCCTGTAGGAAGAGCCACTGCTCCACAAGTTTTTGTACAGAGCCATTTTTTCCCCGTTTCTCAGATCTCTTTGGGGTATAGGGCTAGTTTCTGCTGACTGCGTCACACTTCAGGGACCTCTTGGGCATGGCACCCAATTGCTTTCTCTAATGACCTCTCTAGTTCATAGAGTGGTGGATCATGGATTTGTTCCCTCTTTCCCTACTGACTCACACTTTTACTGTTTTGACACAAGTATTTTTTTCTTAAGAAAACATCTTAGTAAACCAATTGTAACATTTTAAAACAATTTTTTTAAAATTTCCAAATACAAAATTTGTATTTGGGGTGATTGGTACTTATTAGTCTAAAATATTCATGAGTTTTTAAAAAATCATTTTTATTTTTATTTCTTAGCATTTGCGAACATTGAAGGTTCCTGGAAAGCAGATGTCTGCACTGTCTTGGGAAGGAGGTGGATTGAAGATTGGTCTTGCTGTTGATTCTTTTATCTATTTTGCAAATATCAGACCTGATTACAAGGTGAGTCCAAAGAATGGGTATCACGAGAACTTTATAAATAGGTTTTGCCACAGCTCAGAGTATTTATTTATTCAGAGCAAGTTTAATTTTTGAAGCTAACCAGGAAAGGGCCTTTTGAGGATGAATCTCAGGATATTTGTTCTCGAGCCCTAATTTGGGGCTACTTAGGGGAGAATGAAAACCTTTGACACCCTAGGAGATGGAGTTGTTGAGCTGCCCAGGCCAAATGACTTCCTCAACTAGTTGATGAACTTAGCTGACAGGCTCTTGCTCTTATAGCACATCGGCGACTTGGTGGGTTTGTGCCAGAGCTTCTTGGAGTCCCACTGGGCTAGCCTCCTCTCTGCAAAGGGACATCGGAGGAGGAAGCAGGAGAGAGACTTTGGGAGCAATGATCAATAAGGTCAAATCCAAAGCTTTGGCCCGTTTCAGAGAGTGCTGGCCCTGGCCTGTCTGCTTATTCTACTTGTTGCAGCTCGGTAAGCCCACAGTATTTGCAATAACTTGGGAAACAAAAAGGTGATACAAAGATTCTTCCATCTTGTTACAGTCTCACAAGTTCAGAAGGTCGCGTGTAACAGTCCCTTCTTTGTGGTTTTGTTTTGTTACCTATGTTACTGAAGCTTTAATTCTTCTTTTGCTTTTGAAACATTCTTGGTTTTGTTTCTTATTCCCTAGGGTTTTCTATAAAGCAGCACGTTGTCCCCTCTTGACCTACATTTGTGCCTTTACTTTCTTTGGCCAGCATTTCTAGAACTATGCAAAGAGAGACAGCTTTATTCCTGTAATTACTCAGAAAATTCAAAAGTGTTTCCTTTGGCATATAATATTAGCTACTTTAAAAAATCTTTTTAAAATCTATTATGGTAGATAATTTTTTATCCTTTTCCTGGTTTAGCTATTAGGGCTGTGGTTGTCTTATAAAAGGAATGTGATGGAGCTTTCTCGGTTTTTAGGATAATTTGTGTGGTACAGATATGAATTACCCTTTAAAAAGTTTGATAGAGTTCACTTATGGATACATGTGGACCAGATGCTTTTTTTTTCCTTTTCTGAAATTAGGTTGTTTAATATTTCTTTAGTGCTCTGTTAATCTGGACATTTTATACTTTTTTTGTAGCTAAATTTCTATTTCTTCTACATCCTCAGTTTTGCTGGTATAGAACTGTATATTATATAATTTTAAAAATTCTTCTCTGTTACAATTAGGCACTCATTTAAAATTTTTTTTTGGATATGATTTTCTTCCCTTTCTCACTTAATCAGGCTAGAACAATCATTTAGTTTTTATCAGTTCTCTCTTTGTTTTCAACTTTTTCAGTTTCTCCCGTAGGATCAAGCTTTTCTTTGGGGCATAAGCACAGCTTGCTCTTAGCCATTATTCTGAAGAGGTTTGTGTTGCTAACTTAAAGTTTGCACATCTGCTGACTTGTGACTCTTTAATGTAACAAAGGGAGATTGGCTGATTTTTGGATTTTTGCTCTGGTGTCCTTAAGTTTTCTCAGAACATTTTCTCTGAATGTCTCCTTTGCCTCTGTCACGTTGTGCCCCTGGAAGATGCTGTGGCCCTTTGTTAGCAGCCTGCAGGCTGCTGGAGGCCAGGAACTATGTCTTTTTCACCGTTGTTCCCAGCACTTAGTGCTGGGCCTTGGATGTGGGGGGGTACTTAACAAGTATTGGCAGCATTGTTGCATTGAGTGATCCTGCTGACCCTCAGTTTTCTCAAGCCCTTTCTCCCAGGCAGTATTGGCTTCTGACACTTGGGGTGATACTTTGGCCACCAAAAGTTCTCTCTGACAAATAAAAATTGGTAATTTAACAAAAACAATTTTATTTAGTTGGCATTTCTAGCTTTTCATCTCTGGATTTCCTCCATATTTATGTTAACAAAGTAACTTTTTCTTGAGTGTAATATTTTTTGAGAGAAGTGCTAGAAACCCAAGTCCCTCATCAGTTCTTGAAGAGGGTGCCTTTTGTGTCCCCACTTCCCTCCCCCTGCCAAAAAAAAGGGCAAAACAAAGCCTCCACCAGAGAGACAGCCAGAGCAGTTGCTGTGCCTCCTGCTGCTCTTCTCAGTTTGTTTTCCATCTTTCCAGTGGGGTTATTGTTCCAACACGGTGGTCTATGCATACACCAGGCCGGATCGCCCTGAGTACTGTGTGGTTTTTTGGGATACAAAGAACAATGAGAAGTATGTGAAATACGTAAAAAGCCTGATTTCCATCACGACCTGTGGTGACTTCTGCATTCTGGCAACTAAGTCTGATGAAAATCACCCCCAGGTAAGAGTTTTCTCTGAAACCTGGCGTCATTTGACTCAAAGGTCCATTCTGTAGGTTGGGGCCATAATGTCCCCTGGCGCCGGCAGACACAAAGCGTTGGCATCTCGGGGAGGTTTCCATCCTCTGCCGGCTTTCCGGGGTCTGTGGACTGCCAGCTGTTTGGAATGTCTTCCCTGATGGTACTTGTGAGGTGGGGTAGGCTCCCCATCCTCAAGCCTTTAGCTTCTGAAATATATCAGAACTACCAAGATCCATTTCTAGGTTAAAGTTCCTTTTATGGAGATGAGATCTCCAGATGTCAGGCGTGAGTTCAGTTCAGGGACGGGTGGTCATGAGCTCAGCTGGCAAAAGGATTCCCCTGTGAGTTGGGCTTATAACTGCATCATAGTGACATTGAGATAGAAATAACACCCTTGTTCATTTTCAAGAGGATCTAAAATGAGAGATGAAAATACAGAAGCAAACAGTGGCTTATGTCATCCTAGAAATTATTTTTCACGAGTCGTAAGTTTGGTGTGGGAAGGAGACTTTGTGACATCAACAAAACTTTTTTAAGCAAGGGAAGAGCAAATTATGCCTTTGGAAACATCAGTGTGTAGATAAGAGAAAGTAAAAAAAAAATTCTGTTCACCTTAATTGTGATAAAAGATGAGAAGGTCAAATATATCTGCACATAACACTGGAGAGAGTATCAGTTTTAGTTAAGATTTGCTTTAAGATTAAAAGCTAAGGGGGCAGCTAGGTGGTGCAGAGGATAGAGCACTGACTCTGGAGTCAAGGGAATCTGAGTTCAAATCTGCCCTTAGAGATCCTCCTAGCTGTGACCCTGGGCAAGTCACTTAACCCCAGTTGCCTCAACAAAAATTAAAAAAAAAAGATTAAAAGCTAAAGAGTGATTTAGATCCTTCTTCAAACAAGGACAGGGACCAACTGGGAAGCTTGCTTCTTCCTCCAAAATAAAATTACGCCAACTGCTTATACGCTTGGCTCTTGGCATTTTTGCTGGGCAGCCTTAGCAAGTGATTCAGTCTCATTTTAATGTTACTTGGGGATCAATGATTCAGTCATTTTAATGTTCATCAAGGATTACATCATTTCTGGGTTAACTGAACCGTTTCTTCAGTGATTTACATGTTGCTTTAAAGCTTGCCCCATTTTCTTCATTGGGTCATAATTAAAAAGAAGATAAACATTTTATGTGTTTTATAAAACTGAGACCATATGCTTTTTGAAGCACAGACATATAGTCTAATACTGTTTTCTTTTCTGACAGTTTGTGTTAGTTCTTTGCAACTCCATCGGCACTCCCTTGGATCCCAAATACATTGATATTGGTAAGCAAATGTTGTAACCTAATCTTTACTCAGATGAAGTATTTGGTTGTAATTGTAATTTTTGATTTTATAATAATATGATAAGGGAAAATAGTGTTTTCTTTTTTCTTAATTTTTTCTTTTTTTTATTAAAACTTTTTATTTGCAAAACATATGTATGGGTAATTCTTCAACATTAACCCTTACAAAGCTTCCTGTTACAAATTTTTCCTCCCTACTCCCCACCCCTCCCCTAGATGGCAAGATATCCACTACATTTTAATTATGTTAAAATACTTGACAAATTGAATATATGTATACATATTTCCACACTTATTGTTGTACAAGAAAAATCATACCTACAAGAAAGAAAAATCAGAGAAAGGAAACACAATGTAAGCAAACATCAATAGAGAGCATGGAAATAATATGTTGTGGTCCACATTTCACATCCTTCTCTCTTGATTGTATATGGCTCTTTTCATCACTGAACAATTGGAAGTGGTTTGAAACATTTCATTGTAAAAGAGAGCCATGTCCATCAGAATTGATCATCATATACTCTTGTTGCCATATATAGTGATCTCCTGGTTCTGCTCATTTCACTCAGCTTCAGTTCACGTAAGTCTCTCCAGGCCTCTCTGAAATCGTCCTGCTGCTCGTTTCTCACAGAACAATGATATTCCATAACATTCATATACCATCATTTATTCAGCCACTCTCCAATTGATGGGCATCCCTTCAGTTTCCAGTTTGTAGCCACTACAAAAAGGGCTGCCACAAACATTTTTGCACATGTGGGTCCCTTTCCCTCCTCTAAGATCTCTTTGGGTTACAAGCCCAATAGAAACACTGCTGGTTCAAAGGGGATGCACAGTTTGATAACTTTTTGAGCATAGCTCCAGATTGTTCTCCAGAATGGTTGGATTTGTTCACAGTTCCACAACAATGCATCAGTGTTCCAGTTTTCCCACATCCCCTCCAACATTTGTCATTATCTTTTCCTGTCATTTTAGCCAGTCTGACAGGTGTGTAGTGGTACCTCAGAGTTGTCTTAATTTGCATTTCTCTGATCAATAGTGATTTGGAGCACCTTTTCATATGACTACAACTAGTTTTAATTTCATTTTCTGAAAATTGTTCATATCCTTTGACCATTTATCTATTGGAAAGTGGCTTGAATTCTTATAAATATGGGACAATTCTCTATATATTTTAGAAATGAGGCCTTTATCAGAACCATTAAATGTAAACATGATTTCCCAATTTGAAAATAGTGTTTTCTGAAACATATCATCCAGCTTGATTGCTCAGCTAGTTTCCGTGTCCACTTTTATCTTAGAATTATTTTGTTTTTCCATCACATACGTTTTCCACTTCCACCTTGCATCCTTTTAAAAAAATTGTTTCATTTTTTCCTGGTTATACATGTATATTCATTTTTTGAAAACATACATTTCTTTATGAATCATGTTGGAAGAGAAAAGTCAGAACAAAAAGGAAAACCCAAGAGAGAAAAAAAAACACAGAGAAAAAGAAAAAAAGTAAATATAGCATGTGTTGATTTATATTCAGCCTCCATCCTTTTCTCTCTTAGTGAAGATGGTGTTTTCAGTCCATAGTTTATTGTGGTTGCCTGATGAATACCTGCTTCAATTAAAACAAAAGAAAGCAGGAGATATAGAGGGCCACAGATAGTGAGGAACCCTGGGTGAGGTAAAAGACTCTTTAGTCCAGTAAAAGGAACCCTGCTGACATGTCTGGTTTGACTCTAATCCTTCATAGGAGCATCTCAGCCTTCCTGAAAAGTCAGGGGGTGTGACAACTTGTATTGTAATTAAAGCAGTTACACTAAAGAAGCAAGGACACATCTGCACAAAATAGCAAGTTATGTGGTCCCACGTGTACTGTATCCTATAGTTAGTGCATGCATAGTGTGCTATAGATATATAAGTGCATTAGGGTATATAAGGCTGAGAAAATTTTGAATAATTTTCAAACAGACTCCTGTTTGACCATCAACCCCACCCCCAAAACAAAAAAAAAAAACCAAACAAAAAATCCACCAAAGTTTATTGGGGTTGCCTTGCATCACTGAACTGCTGAGAAGAACCAAGTCTTTCCCAGTTGATGATCACACAATCTTGCTGTTAACTGTATACAATGTATTCCTGGTTATTCTTCTTTTGTTCAGCATCAGTTTGTGTAAATTTTTCCAGACCTTTCTAAAATCAGCTTGTTCATCAGTTTTTATAGAACAATAATATTCCATTACTTTCACATACTACAACTTATCCAGCCATTCCCCAGTTGATGGGCATCTACTCATTTTTCCAATTTTCTAATTCTTTGCCACCACAAAATCATTTTTTGCACACATGGGTCCTGTAATGGCATTTCTAGTGCACACAAAGGGTATCCCCTTTGGGCAGAGTTCCAAATTGCTCTGCAAACTGGTTGGATCATTTCACAATTCCACCAACAATGCATTAGTGTCCCAGTTTTCCCACATCCCCTCCAACATTTATCATTAACTTTTCTATCATCTTAGCTAATTTGAGAGCTGTGAGGTGGTACTTCAGAGTCATTTTAATTTGAATTTCTCTAAGCAGTGGTGATTTAGAGCATTTTTATATGACTATAGAGAATTTTCATTTCATCACCTGAAAACTCTGTTCATATTTTTTGACCATTTATCAATTGGGGAATGACTTGTAGACTAATAAATTTGACACAATTCTTTATATATTTTAGAAATGAAGCCCTTATCAGAAACACTAAATGTAAGTGTGTCCCCGTCTTCCCCCTCTCCCCGCCCCGGTTTTCTGCTCCCCTTTTAATCTTGTTTGGGTTGGTTTTGTTTGTGCAAAACCTTTGTAATTTAATGTCATCCATTTCTTTGGTCATAAATCCCTCCCTCCTCAAAGATCTGATAGGTAAACTACCCCTTACTCTCCTAATTTGCTTATGGTGTCAGTCTTTGCACCCAGATCCCGTGCCCATTCTGACCTGATTTCAGCAGGGGGTGTGAGATGTAGGGCTCTGCTGTGTTTTTCCAGCTTTTCCAGTTTTCCCAGCGATTTTTGTCAAATAACGAGTTCTTATCTCAGGAGCTGGAGTTTGGGATTTTATCAGATACGAGATTGCTGTAGGCCTGGATTATTGTGTCAGGTGGCTCTGACCTACTCCACTGATCCTCCACACTGTTTCTTAGCCAGCTCCAAGTGGTTTTGATGACCTTGCATCCTTTTTATTAAAGGGAGAGAGGAGGTTAGCAGAAGGAAGAAGCGGCTCAGGAAGCTCTTGATTTGCCAGGCCCCGTTCTGTCCCCGAGGTCCTTCCCTCTTCGCTGCAGGTGCCTTCTCAGCTCTCCCCTGGGACCTTGGGCACTGTTGTCTCCCCTCTTTTGTTCAGTCCCTCTGTTCCGCCGTGGCCCTGCTTCCATTGTTTGCATTTACCTCTGTTCACGAATGTCCTTCCCTGTGTCCCACCTTCTTGGCGCCTTGTTCCGAGGCTGCCGACATTCTGTCCCCCTCACGCCACTGTTTGTCTGTTGCTGCCGCCACAAGTGCTTCCGGACGTCTCTGGCCCTGTCCCTGGGGTCTCTGTCACTATGGGAGGGGTCCTTTTTGAGTCCTGGACGGGCATTGGGAGGCAGGCTGGGAGCAGGCCAGGATCCATCCCCCAAGCTGGAGAAAGAATCTGGCCGTTAAAGCCCTTTATTTTTAGTGGCCTAGCTGTAAGTAGTTATGTTTAATGAAAACATTTCCGGCCCTCATAAAATGAGCAGAACTTTCCCAGAGTTCCCCCGGTGCTGGATGTTAGCTCAGAATTCGGGGTTGAGAGCATCTTGAGAAGCCTTTTTTCACCACTGAAAAGGCAGCGCTCTGGCTGGCCGAGCTTGGACACCAGACTCCCACGTGGCCTCCCCGGCCACGGCTTGGACTTGTTTTAGCAGTCTCAAGAAAGGCCGCAGCGTTTGCATGTGGAGCAGAGGAGGAGAAGGCTGTTCTGGAGGCTGAACGGAAAGGGCTCCTCCCAAGTGCTCCCCGACAGAGAGCCCAGAGCTCCCGGAGGACTCCTCGGGGCGAGGAGAGAAGTTCTGGGAGGGCCTTGGGCCGGCCACCTGGACAAGAGAGAGTCCTGTGTGCAGTCTGACCTGGAGGACTTGGGTGGGGTCCTGGGCAAGGCGCTTTATTTTTGCCTGCCTCTGTTTTCTTAGCTGTAAAATGGGACAAATTGGTGACCCCCGAATGGTTGGGTTGGGGTCAGACCTGGCCTTCTTGGCTGCTGAATACGTTTGCTCCCGTCCTGGTTTCATCCCTCTGTGTTCCTGATTGGCACAGAAATTGGCTCTCTTTGTGCTCTAGGTGATTTCTTCTCTGCTCCCTCAGTGCTGCTTGGATTTCTTTTGCCTTTTTATTATGAGAAACACGTGAACCCTTATTCTTAGGAGCTGTTTGGTCAGCCTGAGCTGGATGCTTTGTCCTTGAAAGGCAGGAATCGGGTGGCCGGGGCGGCGGGGCAGCTGGGGTCACTGGGTGGCCAGGGCAGCCAGCTCTCAGTGCCCTTCTGGCCTCCCCGGCCTGCCCCGTGCTCGGCATTGTCGGAAGGATTTTTGGATGTGTGGCAGAGGAAGCTTTCACAAACGGGTCTTTCCTCGGCCTCGAGGAAGCAGCCAAGGGCACAACCGTGGTGTTGCACGTGGAGCCGGAAACTTCGTTTTAAGTCTTTGCCAGATCTCAGAAAGGACCGGAGGCCAAAAGGGAAAAAGAACGGCCCAGAGGCCGTGTCCGGGCCTAGTTCTGGTTTTGCTGCGTGACCCACCCGAGCCTCCTTTGGGCTTTCTGGGACGCGTCCTCTGTGGGTAGCGGGGCTCAGTTGGTGGGATGCAGATGCACTGAATCTGTGCGTGTGGGACGTGTTTGTACACGTGCTCGTACCCGTGTCTGGCCTGCCCCTGCTGGGGGAAGCAGACCGCGTGATCGGACAGTGGCAGAGATGTTGGAAATGGGGATTCTGGTCAGGACGGAGCCACAGCTACAGGACCGCAGGACGGAGGGAGAAGAGACTTTTGGGCTCCTGTAGCACAGGCGCTGAGATCCTTGCCCAGCAAACACTGGGGAGCAGACTTGAACCCGGGGCTTTTGTCCCAGAAGACCGAGGTGCTCCCGGTCCTGCCGTCCGGTGGTAGAGCCCAGAGCCCAGCTGCAGCTGCAGCAGAGACGCCTGCCTGGGTCCCGGGCTGGTAAACCTTGAGTGTGCGAGAAGTGTCTCACTGGAAGTCCCCTGGGCTGGGGGGGGGCACAGCTAGGCAGGAAGCTGAGGGGGGGAGCTGAGCAGAAGGCTTCAGCCTGGGACCCCCTTTGGCTCAGGAGCCACAAGTGGAAGCAGATCCCCCTGGGGGCAATGAGGGCCTGTTTCCCTTTCCTCACGTGGAGCAAAGCTGCCTGGCCTCTGGGAGGTCCTTGACCCAGGGGGGACCAACTGCCCTCTCTCCAGACATGGGGACAGACCCGTCACTTGCGGCACAGAGGGACGCTTGGCCCATGACCCGGCCCATAACGAGCCTCAATAAGAACCACTTGTTGGTCCGGGCCTGGCAGAGATCATTCGGTGTGGCTGTTAGGGGGTTCATCCCCCCGTTATTTAGCCCCCCTTTTGTAGTGAGCTCTTCAGAATGATGACTCCTTCCCCTGGGCCGAGAGGAGGAGAAGGGAGAGAAGATGCCCAAGTTCTGTCCTGGGCCTCCGGGGAGAGACGGGTCGGACGTCAGGAGGAAGGTCAATTGTGGGGGGGGGGGCAGGAGAAGGAAACATCGGAGGCGTGACGCTGGAGCTTGGGCCAGGGGCCCAGAGTGAGCCCGGGCAGTGGCGAGCCCGCGAGCTCCGGGATGCGGCGAGTCTGCAGGGAAACGGTTCAGAATCATCCAAAGCAAGCGACTGAACCGGCGATAAAAAAGCCCCCATAGGGCCCTCATATCTATCAGCACTCGTGCTGGCCACGGCTAGGAGACAAAGGAAATGGCCGTGGCTCGGGGGCCCGACTGAGCCAGCCGCGCCATGGGGTGCTCGGGGGTCGTCAGAGACCGGGAAGTCTGGGAAGAGCTCCGGGCCCAGAGGAAGCCGGCAGGACCAAGGGGACCCTGGCTCAGTGCCTGTGGCCCCAGAACCACCAGGAACCGAGGAAGTCCAGGCGAAGGGGGCGGAATGTCAAAGAGTGGGTGGCGCACCCAGCACAGGGGTCGCGCTTTCTCATGTGTTGGCCGTGGGTGCTGACCCCTTAAAGCTGCCCTTTGCTATGGGGGACGGCTTTCTGAGAGGGCGAGGAAAGGGTCCTGGGGATGCCGTGGTGGTGTAAGGAACTGAAAACAGTGACAAAAATTACTTTAAGTAGAGTGGGAACGAGAGCCAGTAACTTGCTGGGCTAGAGTGGACCTTCTGATGAATTCTGGGTCAGATTCAAGCCAAGGACTGAATTGATTTTTAATTCAGCTCATTTTGGCCAAAGGCAGTCAGGCAGTAAGCATTTATTAAGCACTGACTGTATGCCAGAAGTGCTGGAGCTCAAAAGAAGGATAAAATACAATCCTTCCCCTTAAGGGGCTCGTATCTGTGGGGGAGATGGTGTGCAAACATGCTCCTCCTTTATAAATAGGATGCACCCCAGATCACCTCTGAGGGAAGGCATTGGCCTGAGGGGGACCAGGAGGTGGAGATGGGGAGGGAGAGCCTGGCAGCGGGAACAGGTGCCCGGAGCTCAGAAAGGGCACGGGCCTTCTTTCTAGAGCAGCTGGTGACATCACACTGACAAGTGGGTGCCAGGGGGCAACTGGGAAGGGAGGAGGGCACTGGGGATGCCAAGTAGAGGGTTCTGTCCTTGACCCCAGAGGTGATAGGAGGCCCCTGGAGTTTATTGAAAAGGAGGGGGACACCTTTGTTCACCTGCCCACTGCACATGGCTGCCCACCTGTGTCCCAGCGCCTCTCGGGGGATAGATGTGGCTCTTGTGCTCTCCTGGGCTGGGGATATGTGCGCTCTTGTTTCCAGGGATACAGGAGGGTCTGGCTCCTCGCTAAGGCTGGCCGCCCCCTTCGTGGGGGCAAGGATGCCCATGGCGATGGGAGTGTGAACAGTGGGAAGCACAGCCGCGCTCCCACTGGTGCCGCCATTTGAAAGTGCCCGAGAGTGCCAGCCGAGCATCTAGGTACCGCTCAGCACGCGTGCTTTTGGATCATTGTGCATGTTATTGATTTAATTTTCTCTTTTAAAAACCCAGTGCCATTATTCGTCACCATGACCAAAACGCACGTGATCGCCGCTTCCAAAGAAGCCTTTTACACGTGGCAGTATCGCGTGGCCAAGAAGCTGACGGCCTTGGAAATCAACCAGGTGGCGAGGTCCAGAAAAGAAGGCCGAGAAAGGTGGGTGGCCTGGGTTCCAGGGGGCTCCGTCACCCCTGGGCTCCGGGGGGCGCTCCCCTGACTCATGTCGTGGTGCAGTGCTCCCTAATGCTAAGCAAAGGCTGCTGCTGCGGCCCCAGGGCTGAGAGGGGCCGGGACACCTTCCTTACGGGTTTGCAGAGCCCCGTGCTTGGGGCTCCTAGGGGCTCGTGCTCTCTCTGGGGTCCTCCTGCCGCTGGCAGTCCCTTTAGGCTTGGGCGCCTTGGCAGAAAGCCGGGCTGCCGGCCCAGAGGCAGGTGCTGAGCAGGGGATCTTGAGGGAGCCATGGCAAGTGACTCAGAGGCCGCTTTTCTCAGTGAATCTTGAGACTTGCTTTGTTGAAAAAGTTACTCGCCGCCCGGCCCTTACCCATTGCCTCTGTGTTCTCAGCAGCCGAGGCGCGGGGGGTGCAAGGATGGGGGGGTCTGGCCTCCGAGGGGCTTGGGCCTGTGGGTGCGCCTGTCTGCATGTGGAGACGGCTCCTGCTTGACTGCGGCTCCTGGAGGCACCTTACCGTCCCCACCAGGGAAGCAGGAAAAAGCTCTTTACCCGGCGGCCTCATCTGCCCTGCTGATAGTCCCATGGAGCTTCTGCCATCCCTGTCACTGAGGGGGGCACTCAGGCTTAGGCAGAGACCTTCCCACCCCAGCACACCAGGGGCCCCCAGGACAGGATTTGAATCCAGGGCTTTATACCTTTAAGGCCAGCCAGAGACTCCATCCACACGGGATGATTTCCTTCCAGGGACGCCCGACCTATCATCGTGTCTATCTGACGGAGAAGGACGCCAGTTGGCGGCTGGCGAGCTCGGCTTCTGGCGGGCTCCTCCTCCTGTGCCCGGCTCTGCTGGTTGGATTGTTAATCAGTGGAGGGGAGAGGTCGAGGGTTATGTCAGCCGGGTGTGCTCCTGGGGTTAGCCCGAGCCTCTGAGAAGCTGGGTCAGTGGCGCACACCATCTGCCCGTCTGGGCTCCCACTTGAATGGCACTTCCTGTGCCAATTGTTCACCTGCCCACTGCACATGACTGCCCGCCTGTGTCTCAGCTTCTCCCAGGGGGTGGATGTGGTTCTTGTGCTCTCCTGGGCTGGGGATGTGTGCGCTCTTGCTTCCAACATGCTTCCCATATGTTGGAAGTGGCTAGGGGGCACAGAGGTAGAAGTCTGATCCCGAGTTCAAATCCAGCCCCAGGCACCGATTCCCTTAGCTGCTGTCTGCCTCGGTGTTCTCAGCACCTGCTCCCAGGGCGGTTGTGAAATGAGAATGTAGAAGGCTGGGCACCGCGTCCAGCTTGTTTCTTTCCTCCCCTTTTGCCCAGCCTCCTGTCAGATTGTGAGACAAAAGCTGGACACCCCGCTCCTTCCCCCCCCAAGGTCCCCTAAGCCTGGAACACTTCCTGTCTTCCCTGGCTCCTTGTAGTCCCACCCAAGTCTCAGCTCCTCCATGCAGCTTTGCTGGCCCCTCGGACAGTGCCCGCCCTCTTCTCTGACTGAACCCCCTTGGGGTCTGAGCTGCCTTCTGGGGGCGGCCTGAGTCAGGAAAGGTCTCGGCTCTTGTTAGATCCCCTGTGCCTGGCACACAGTAGGCGCTTACTCAGTGTGTGTTACACTCAGGGTGTATTATATACACTCAATGTGTGTTACACTCAGTTATACTCAGTGTTACTCAGTTAATTCAATGTGTGTTATATATACTCTGTGTGTGTTATATATACTCAGTAGCATGCTCTATATTCAGTTACACTCATTGTGTGTTACACAGAGTGTGTATTACATTCAGTGTGTATTACACTCAGTTAC